>JARHVA010003335.1:267500-575000 GCA_037957365.1 Torreya grandis | reverse complement strand
ATCAAGAATCACACACTCATCTCACATCTCTTATACACCTAGTAACCCCTAAACTTCTAATACACCTATGTTATAAAAGCTGGTACCTATGAATATATCATCTCTTCATACATCTTGAATAATACACCAGTTAGAGCTTAGGGATACATCCCACCACTCGAGTCTGGTAAAGCATAACATGTGACCTCTATCATCAACATCATCATCAATATCCTACCCTATGTATTCATCTGATATAGGTCCTCAAAGTGAAGTACCTAGAGTGGTACCAAGCCTCTATTACATCCTCACCATATAACAAGTCCATCTCCACATCCTACTCATCACCATCAATTATTTCAATTATTTATCCTTGTATTATTAATCTTAGGATATTGTGTACATCCTCTATGGTAATCATGAGCTCTCCTCTATGTAGATAGAAAGTGTTTATATTTAGATCCCATATCTTGATGAGGGACACAAATATACCTACATCTCAAAGTATGTGATGATTATATCATATACCCCCTAAGCCTATAGTCATCATGTGGGCCCAATCCTCACCAATCATGTCTTTTTACAACTCCTCAAGTAGTGGTAGAACTTGATCTTGCATAGTCAATAACGCCCTAGCTTGCAAGCTTCGATCTTGGACTTAGTTCACTATGAACCATCAATAAACAACATCAAATATTAAAATACTCACCTATTCACTCTATACCTAAAACCAACCAATATTTTATTAACCAACCATACAAATAAAACATTCCCACTAGACTCGATTCTAACCTACATTTAGGCTCATTTGGCCTATAAACACCTTTTTTAATGTCTCCTTAACCTAGTCTACAAACCTCACCTTTCAAAATCTAAAAAAAATCAAATTCAAACATCAACCTTACCCATCTTAAACCTAATATTAAAAACCTACCCCTTCCACCTTATACATACCTAAAAACCATCCACAACACATACATCTTTATCAAACTTTGTCATTTCACCAAAACTTCCCCTTTTGGCCACTTTTTCTATAGAACAAGGATCAATCTCGGTAACTAGTCGACCAAGATCAACCCTTTATCAACTAGTTTATGTCAACCTTGACCAATGTTATTCACTACTCAAATTAGGGTCAAGACCAAAAACACTAAATCTTTACCTAAATCCACTCAAAAACGTAAATTTTCTACCCTAATCCCTATTCCTACCCTTTTTAGACTCCTTGCCCCTACCCTACCTTATTTAACCAACCTAAAACCACAAATAATACATAAATTAAAAAAAAACCACACAAACACAAAAAATACATAAACCTACTTCATCTTGGCTCTAACTCCTTGGTGACACTCCACCTCCACCCAACACCTGCCCCTCTTACACCTTGAATCTCTACTTCATCCACATGGCACTCAAATAAACCACTCTACCTAATCACCTCATTTGCTCCATCCTCACCTAGTACCCATGCTCTTTCCTCATACTCAACCAATCCCATGCCTCCACACCTTTACCTCATCACTCAACATTCCTATAAAATCCTCTTGGTCACTTTCAAATCCATAACCCTTAACCAAATTCATAAAATATAAAAATAAAAACATACTTGACCATTTTGGTGAGTGACACCCTTTTATAGGGTTTGGTTAGCAATGTATGTTAGTCTTTGCTCTATTGGGATAACCAATGTTGGTCATACCACTTTTGGATTTTTAATCCCCACTAACCCCCAACCACCAAAATTACCCCTAGGTTATTTTTTCCATCCTACACCAAATTGGATAACCAATTTAAACACCACCAAGCTAACTTTTTCAAAAAACCACATTACAACAACCATACACACATTAGAGAATACTTTATTCTCCACTAAACCATACACACATGGGATAATACTTTATTATCCACCAATAGACTAACCTAATCACCTTAAAATTGATCATTTTGTCCTATAATTTGTAATTTTTATGACAATGACTTGCTTCGGTCATTTTGACCACATAATTACCTCAGCATAGTTGATAAATATACACTACTTTTATGAAACACCCTTTAAGTGAATCGAAACATGACCATTTAAGGTCCTAACAACTATGACCATTTTGTCTTCTTAAGATCAGATCCTAATTTTGGATCCCTAAGAACACCTAAAACTTCACTAAAAGACTTGATTTTATAGGTTTACCTTATATAAGCTACATTGTGGCCTAGTTACCCTATCACTTGTCCTTCTAAGTATGACCCTATTCACCAACTCCTTTAACTATGGTATCCTAGTTTATACATGATCTACAATATTTAAATTAGTCACATCCTTTACACCCATTCACATTTAATTGCCCAATCAACTAACTAACCAACCTTGTCACCAACTTATCCACTTGTCAAACTCGAACTTGACTCCATTTCACCTCATTGATTCTAGGTTTGAGGGGGAACACCTCCTCCCACAATTGAGGCATCCAACCTCATATAAATCATTAGTTTTTATTTTTTAGTTTGTCAATACAAACCACACAATAAAAAGGGGAAAATGTAAACACTAAAAAATTGCACTAATGGTTCTAGATGTTACAACACACCCATTTCAACCCCTTGGCCCCCTTTTTGGTTAAAACATTTCTTAACCCCCTTGAAGACCCATTTACCCTCTACCTACATTTATATAATTATTTATTTAATTAATTTAATAAACATCTATTTACACCTCACCCTGAGGCCAAGTATATGGATAACTTATTGACACTTTTCCCCAATGCCATTTTTTACCCTAACATTTAAGAACTAACCTCAAAATACCATTTCTTACCCTAACATTTTTTCCCTAAAATCCCTAGACTATTTATGCCTATGTGACCATACTCTCTTAAACTAACATGGACCATTTATAATTGTCTTAACTATAAAAAATAAGTGAAAAACACTATTTTTAGAAAGTTAGACCTTTTCTACCATGACCAATGCCGATCATCCCTCAATCGATGCTAGTTGAACAGGACTGACATTGATTATTTAATATTTCCCATGACATTTTCTCATGAGGTTTAACAAGTTGATTTTGAGTAAGATTAATCATTTTATTATGAATTTGTTAGTGAACTAGAGATATAAACTAGATAAATAGAGACTTTTCAAAAGCATAAAAGAATTGCACCATTGTTAAAATGAAGGTTTTAACACTATTACATTACCTAGATTCTTATGGGTCTTCATCCAAGTTATTTTAACCTCCATTTAGGCAAACATTATTATATCAAGATAAGTATTATTATTTAATAAATTATAAAAATTTTAATCTTATCATTTATTATATTGGGTATCTTCATACCTTCCCCATAGCCTCAACTACATGTGTTGAAGTTTGCACTTCAACACCCCTTTTCGATCCATCAACCTTTCACATTATTTTGAGACCAAAACCTATATCTAGAAATTCATGAGCTTGATTAACACCTTTATAAGCGTATCCAAACCTTTTACCAACGCAAAAATTCTTCATAACTCTCCCAAAATCCAACCCTTTAATTAAAATTAAAAATTGTATTTTTCTACTTGACCAATGCCAATCCATAGAAGATCAACATCGATCTCTATTAAACTTTTATTCCTATAACAATAAGATAAAAATCACCATTTCGACCCATCAAAACCTCTATTTCTCAATCCCTATCACAACATAGTACTATAACACAATAACCAAACCTGACTATTATCACCTTAGTATTTCTTTTATGCAAATTAGCTTAATTTACTTCAAAAAGAATTAAATAATATTAAAATATTTTATAATTTGATTAAAAATAATTTTTTATTTCTTTTCTTAAATCATTTATTATCATCATAATTTATACTTAAATTTTTTCAACAAGTGGGTTTACAACCATCCTAGGAAGTTTCATACTTCTAGGAGCTAGCACTTACTAGGAAACCCACTTACTATAATGATCCACACTTATAATATTTCAAAATAATGTATATCAACACAAAATAATAGATATTGGTGGATAAATATGTCAAAATATTCAATATATGCAAAAATATAATACCCTTAAGGTAGGGTAACACCACACAATACTCTTTTAGGAAAGAATAACTCCACAATGTCTCTTTAAGGGGACAACCTCCAATATCCTCTTACAATGGATGACTAAATGCTTTCTTGATACCTTTACAATGATAATCATCTCCTTTATATAGATATCTATCTAACTAAAAATGTATGGGTAACCTCCTAATCCCAATTTAGGCCAACCATTACCCAATGCACTAATTCTACAAATTACTCCATTATCCTAATATATTAGACCCATATAGCTAACTTATGGGATGTGTGACACATGTCATCATATCCATAAAACCATATACATTAATATATCATATCCCTATGTACATAACATTCCTTCACTCTTTGACATGTTTCATCCCTAAAACATAGGAGGAAACCAAATAATGAGTGTGATTCAAATCATTGTACACTTTCTCCAATCTCGATCAACTAGCCATCCATATGTAATATTGGTAGGTGATATCTCTCCAAGCTTGTTTCCAAATTTCATTATGATCCTCTAATTCCATTCAGGATCATTATTATACTTCTTTGATATCCATGCATAATTATTCCTCTTTTGATTCCATATACCATATTCCATTGTGCTACTCTGATTACATCTATGACCATAGTTGGTATTCTTCCATGCATATTCATAGTGTTTTTCCCATTCATTCCAAGTTCCATAAGCCACTACATTGATCTGATTCCATACCTGACCATAGTAGTTCTTCTATGGCTATGTATGTAGCTATGGATATTTTATATTAATATATATGGGTTGATGGAGGTGATGACATGTGGAACACATCCCCTTAGTTATATGGGTCTAATATATTAGGACAATGGATTAACTTGTGGAATTAGTGCATTAGGTAATGGTCAGCCTACATTGAGATTAAGAGGTTACCCATCCATTGTTAGTTAGATAGAGATATATATAAAGGAGATGATTATAATTGTAAAGTGACCTTTTTTTTCCTATACCAAAACTTCATGAACTTTTTATGAACATTAATATTGATTGTTATCAAAGTCTCTAACCATGGATATCCAAGAACTATATCCACATCATCCATATCCAAAGCATAAAAATATGAATGCAAAACATATTTTTCCATAATGAGATTCAAATATTCAAACACTAGAATATTTTCACCATCTATGTGAACCTCCTTAATATTCTTTACTTAAACATGTAAATACTTGGCCACATTCATGTTGATGATGTTATACTTGTTAGTAGGGTTTATGAACACAACAACCTTATTCTTGTGAATGCATCCATGAAATTAAAAAATTAACTTAGATTTATTTGGAGCCAAATTATTTAGACCCTTATCATCCAATTATTACTCTTCTTATTTGATATTCTCTACCTCTCCTTTTTTACCATTTGTACACTCCTCATTATCTTTATGCTCAGTTTCTTCTTTTTCATCATCACTTGAATGTTTTTTATCATTATCATTATTTTTTTCCACTAATTTTTATTCTTCATCATCTACATTATCTTCTTCATTACCATCATTATTTCATTATTTTCTTCCTCTTCTTCATCCTCTTTTTCTTTTATGTACCATCGATCTAAGAAGAACTATTCCATTTCTTTCCATGAAGAATACTTTCGTATGAAGCTCAACTGATTAAACCAATGTTGTGTAGGTCCAGATAAAGAAAGAGACAAATATGTTTTCCAAAAAAAAATTTGAGTATTATTCTCCTTAAAAATGATCCACCATTATCTAGCATTAATATCATCCTCCCCTAAAAATACCTTCAATTTCATGATCCATAAAATAATAGGGTTAATGAAATGCCCTAAAATTTCAATAACTCATTCAAAACTAATTAAAAAAATCCCAAATTTTGACTTTAGATTTACCTTATGATATTCAAACTTTAGTAAGAATTTTGTGAAAAAGTTTCACAAATTTTGGCCTATAGAATGAATATATGAAAAAACATAAAATCACAATAAATCACTCTAAACATATTGAAAAAACTCAAATTTTGTCCATAGAGTTCTTGTATTATTATATAGAATTAGTAAAAGTTTCACAAAAAAAATCCTTATATTTTAGAATATATGACAAAATGAGTACAAACCCTAAAATATGAATAACTCCCTCAAAACTGATCATAAAAGCTCAATTTTTTACTGAGACTTTTATGAAATATTATTCATATCTATTAAAAAAAATTCAAAAAATTGCAATAGATTGAAATATATTGATGATTTCAAAAAACTAGGGTTTTACTCCACACAAATTGCCCAATTCAAAGCTCTGATACCAATTGTAATGATCCACATGCATAATATTTGAAAAGAAAGTATAATATAAATTATATAAACACAACACAATAGATATTGGTGGACCAATATGTCAAAATATTCAATATATATAGAAATAGAATACCCTTAAGGTAGGGCAACACCATACAATACTCATTTAGGAAGGAATAACTCCATAATGTCTCTTTGAGGGGACAACCTCCAATATCCTCTTAAAATGGAAGACTCAATTCTTGCTTTATACCTTTACAATGATAATCATATCCTTTATATAGACTTCTATCTAACTAGCAATGGATGGGTAACCTCCTAATCCCAATGTAAGATGACCATTACCCAATGCATTAATTCTACAAGTTACTTAATTATCCTAATATATTGGACCCATATAACTAACTAAATGGATATGTGCCACATGTCAGTATATCCATCAACCCATATACATTAATATATAATATCCATAAGTACATAACACTTACCAACCATACTAAACCAAATTTTGTTTAAGTCTTAATATTTTTTAGGTCATTCCTCCCCAGTGAAAAAGTACTCATGATGTCTAGATCAATGGAGCACACAACCACATCTAGGTTCACCTACACCTTCCCCCTTTATTTAGTTTTACTTGTTTAAAAAAAAAAAAAAAAAACAATCTAAAAATATTAGTGAAAAATTCTCACTAGAATTCATTATGACCTACATTTAGGATCATTTGGCCTATAAACACCTTTTTGATCTGTCCTTAATCTAATTTTCAAACCTCACCTTTCAAAATATAAAAACAAATCAAATTCAAACTCCAAAATTACCCATCCTAAACCTAACATTAAAAACTTACTGCTTACACCTTCTACACACCTAAACACCATTCATAACAACACATACATCTTTATAAAACTTTGTCAAATTACCAAAATTTCCCCTTTTTGACCACTTTTTCCATAGAATAAGGATCAATGCTAATTATTAGTTAATCAACACTGACCCTTTATTGACTAGTGTCAATTGACCATGATCAACATTAGTCACTATTCAAATGGGGGCCAAGACTAAAAACCTTAAATATTTATCCAAACTTGCTTAAAAACCTAAATTTCCTACCCTAATCCCTATTCGTACCATTTTCAAACTTCTTACCCTTACCCTACCTTATCCAACTAACCTAAAACCACAAAAAATCCATCAATTAAATGAAATCAGCACAAACACAAAAAATACATAAACCTACTTCATCTTAACTCCACCTCTTCAATAACACTCCACCTCCACCTGATTCCCTCAATCCCATACCTTGCATTTCTACTTCCTCCATGTAGCACTCAAACAACCTACTCTACCCAATCACCTCGCTCACTTTGTCCTTACCTGGTCCCCATGCTCTATACTTGTGATCAACCAGTTCTATGGCTCCATGACCTTTCATTGTCACTAAAATCACCCAATAAATCCTATCAATTACTTTCAAATGGACATCCCTTAACCAAATTCAAACAAGACAAAAATAAAAACACACTTGACCATTTCAGTTAGTAACACCCTCTTATAGGGTTTGGTCACCAACTAACATTGGTCCTTACTCCATTAGGATGACTGATGTTGGTCATACCACTTAGGTATTTTAAGCCCCCTAATTCCTAACCACAAAACTTACCTCATGTGTCCTTTTTTCCATTCTACACCAAATTTGATAACCAATTTGAACACCACCAAGCTAACTTTTTTAAATAACCACATTACAACAACCATACATACATCAAAGAACACTTTATTCTCCACCAATAAACCAATCCAATCACCTTAAAATTAATAATTTTATCTTATATTTCACACTTTTTGTCAAAATAGATTGCCTTGGTCATTTTGACTACATAACTACCTCACCATACTTGATAAATACACACTACTTTTGTGCATAACCTTTTTTAGTATTTTTTCAGTTCATTTTATTAATTAAATTAACTTAATAAAAATTGAAATGATATAGGGTTTTTAAAGAGGAATACCTATGAAGGGAATCACACCATTGATCCAATGTGGTGGGAGCTCCTTTTTGGCTAGGAAGAACTACCTACACAACAAAGACAAATTGGACAAGATTGGATTAATAATATAGGTAAGTTGGTTGTCTAGTACTAAACCAGTTTCAAGAAGCAATTAGCTTCCTCAGATGCATGCCAACCCATTTTATTCAATTATGATGGTAATAAAATGACATAAATAAATATTTTAAGATGCTAAAGATATAGATTTAAGAGATAAAATATGCTTATTCAAAGATAACAGATCATGCTTTGGAAAGAAAATGATAAGATTATATCAAATATTTGATTAGCATGCCTAACATTATATTAAAATAGATTCATAATGTGAGGTATCATGGTCGATTCAAGAAGGATCATGGTTGATTCATAGAGGATCATGATCGATTCTCTTGAATTGATAATGATTTTTCTAGGACACATGGATTTTGGACTATAAGCTAAAAAGATACTTTGGATGGGTGAAGGATAATCTGAGGGATCTAATGAAATTATATAAAGATATATAATATAAATAATATGAAATAAAATTGAGATAAATAATAGAATAAACTTACCTTAACTATGCTACCTTCTTCCAAAGGATATTCTAAATTATAGGATCTTTATGGGATAAACAAGATCTTTGATTGTAACAATAGGCTTCATAAAAGATATCAAGATCTTTGATTATAATGTAGCTTGTCATGTAGCATCAATAACACAAGCAATGGAAATTTATTCAACATTTCTACAATCAAAATCACATCCCTTAAAAATAGCAACATATATTTATATAATCGATGTTGATCCAAAACAGATTGACACTAATCATGAGAGAATAGATAAGGATTCTACTCTTTTTAGTTATATTCCACTTGGTTGGTTTTTAGCCATGAAAAAAACTAGCTAAATAGAAAGCTAAGTTGTTTACATGGGTTTTTATTATGAGGGAGGTTATTAAGGATATTTATTTACTTTGTTAAAATGGATTTTGTTTAAATATTTTAGGATTATGGGTAGTTAAGAGAATTATAATAGTAATTAGTAAAATTAATAACCATAGGTGAATTAGGTAGTATATACATAAAATAAAAATTTAATTAATAAATTTTTATATATAAATTTAAACTTATAATTTAAGTTATATTTTATGTATATACTATTAAGATGTTTGAGAGGGGTTTCAGACCTCTAGGAGTTATGATGCAGATTATAGGTTTTGGAGGATTCTACCAAATTTTAGATTTAACCCATTTTAAGATTTTAGGATATTAAACTTAGCCTATTTTAGGATTTTAAGATATTAGACTCAACCATAATGCACATGTTATAAAATACTTATGGTTCATAATTATAGTGTCTACATAACCCTTTAGGTGAATTGGAGCATGACTACTTACAGTCTTGACACCTACAACTATTTTGTATTTTTAGGATCACATCCTAATTTTGGATCCCTGAGAACACTTACACCTCCACTAAGAGACTTGATTTTATAAGTGTATCCCATATCATCTACATTATGGCCTAGTTACCTTGTGACTTGTCCTTCTAAGTCTAACCATGTTCACCAAGTACTTTAACTATGGTATCCTAGTTTATGCATGATCTATGATACAAAATTATTCACATCATTTTCACCCATTCATGCTTAAATTCCCAAACAACCTTATCACCAACTTATCCACTTGTCAAACTGAACCTAACTTTATTCCACCTCATCAATTCTTAGTTTGAGGGGGAACACCTCCTCCCACACTTGGGGCATCCAACCTCCCATAAATGATTATTTTTCATTTTTATCTTGTTGATATAAACTACACAATAAAAATGGATAAAATGTAGACACTAGAAAACCCCACCAATGGTTCTAGATATCAAAATATACCCATTTTGACCCTTTGGCCCCCTTTTTTATTAAAACATTTCTTAACCCCCTTAAATACCCATTTACCCTCTACCCACATTTATATAACTATTTATTTAATTAATCTAATAAAATTATATTTACACCTTACCTTAAGACCAAGTCCATGGCTAACTTATCGACACCTTACCCTAAGACCATTTCTTACCCTATAATTTAAGTCTTAACCTCCTAAGTCCATTTATTACCCTAACATCCATAGAGTATTTCTACCTACATGACCATACTCTCTTAATCAACTCAGACCATTTATAAGAGTTTTAACTATGAAAAGTAAGTGTAAAACACTATTTTTAGCAATTTGGACCTTTTTTTACCATGACCAACACCGATCATCCCTCGACCAACATTGGTTAACCAAAACTAAAATCAACTACATAAGACTCTCCATGACATTTGTTTAGGAGGTTAAAAAAGATGAGTCTGAGTATGAGAAATCATTTTATTATGAATTTGTACATGAACCATAGAAATAGAGACTTTATAAAAGCATAAAGGATTTGTAACATTGATAAATTGAAGGTTTTAATGTTGTTATGTTGCTCAAAATATTCTATGTCTTTATCCAAGTTATTTTAACCTCCATCTAGGACAACATTTTTACATCAAGATAAGTATTTTTATTTAATCAATTTCAAATTTTCTTATATTATCATTTGTTGCTTTCATTATCTTTATACCTTCCCCATAGCCTCAACTACATGTGTTGAAGTTTTACACTTAAACATCACTTTACCATCCAACACCCATCAATCTTACACACTCTTTTAAGCCTAAAACCTATATCTAAACATTCTTGAGCTTCATTCCCACCTTGATGAGCCTATACCAACCTTTTACTAGCCTAACAATTCTTTAGAACTCTCCCAAAATCTAAGCTTTCTACTAAAATTAAAAACTATATTTTTACATAGTGACCAACGTCAATTCTATTTCACTAACAACGATCCATATAAGATCAACATTGATATCTATGGAAACTTTTATTCTTATAACATCAAGCTAAAAATCACCATTTCAACCCATCAAAACCTTTGATTCCCAATCCATGTCATAAGATAATATTAAAACATAGCAACCAAACTAACTATTATCACCTTAGTATATGTTTTATGCATATTATCTTAGTGTGATTCAAAAGGAATTAGATAATATTAAAGTATATATACTATTATTATATACCTATAGGGATGATTAATTAGGTGTCATAGGTCCTATTTATTTAATTCCCCTAAATAAACCTTATCTTAAGTTTTATATTATTTACCATTTACTAGCTTGGTAAATAGCCTTTACTTTTACCTCTTTACCCCTCCTAACCTATTAATATGTTTATAACCTAAGAATCTACCCCCATAACCATTTTATCCCCATGTGGAGTTTTTACTAGCAACTCCACCCATTTCCAAGATATTATCACCTGTAGTTGAAATAAAGGCCCTATTTTGGGTGAATCAATGATGATTCTTCCATGATCGATACAGATTCTTTGAATCAACATCAATCCATAAATATGCATCTTAGCTTTGTATTTTGAGCTAAAAAATGTATATTATTTAATCCATGTTAAAAATTTTGTGACATACCTAATGATACTCTACTAGATTTTTGTTACATTTAACCACATCCTTTTTATAATCTGATCAACTACCTATGCCTATAGATGAATTCCTTTTTGTTCACAAGTTAATAGAAGGTAAGTATCATATTCTATTTTATCATTATATTTTAAATTATTATTTCATTTTTCCATCTATTTAATCATTAAAATACTATTAGCATCTCTCTATATCTATTTATCGACCCTTGTTAGAAAATCTATCTAGTTTTGCTCTCTATTTTATTAATCTCAAGCACATTAGAGAATTGATGTTTATTAATTCTAAATCATCATCAATCCTATCAAGTTCAGCATTGATCTGATATTTTTAATACACAGGATCTAAGACCTTATCATAAGCCTCTATTTGTAATCCTTATACTAATTACTGTTATTTCAACATGGCTTTTTAATTGTGGATGAATCTACCTAGTTTGGTTCATTACATAGCTAATATCATTGATCTCCACATAGTTTATCAACCTTTATTTGTAGACCAAAGTGACATAGCCATTGATCTATCCCTATTTTTAATAGTTTATTCATTCTCTCATGAAGCCATTAAAGAATCATTAGTTGATATCCAAGATGATGTAGATTTTGCTTCTACTTATTGAGAGGAATATTTCATTTACATTAATAACTTAATCAAGAAATAAAATCTTAATTAGCCTTATTATTTTATCATTTATCTATTGTAATTTTTTATGATTTTTATTTGCTTAATTTCATAAATGGTGTATTAACATCCTTATAAGTAAGTTTACCACTTCCTAAAACTAATCTTTGATTAGGTAGTCCACCATCTCTTTTATTAATCTATTTTTGTCAAGTTTTCACATGTGTACAAGTTAGCCTTCCCAATCAAAAAGGAGTTATCACTATCATTGGATTCAAATAGTATACAATGTCTTCTGATTCATAGGTATTTTATATAAACCCTATTTTATTTTGAGTTTTTAGTAAGTAACATTTAATTTAAAAGAAAATGAAAAACTACTTAAACATTTTGGCATACCTGATGGGACCCTTAACTTCTCACTTTTATCATTAAAAACTCATTTCTAAATTTTTTTATTTCTTTCCCTTTCTTCTATTTGCTAAATTCACTCAAAAACATCAAATTTTCTTTTTTTCCTTTTTAAAGGTTAAAGAATTTGTATCCATTTTACCTGCTTAGTTTATTCATATAGAATAATCTAGGTGGTGAAATTTATCATCATTGTCACTTTTTATCACATAAATAAAATCACATTCACAATAAACTCATCAAAACATATGACACAAGGAATTTGATGGCTATTTCATCACCTCATGATAACCTTCTTCCTAGCAATCCCACTTGGATTTCATCACCAAGGGGAGGACCAACTTAGTTCTTTAGATGAGTATAAACTTTGGTCTATCATTATATCATGGCTAAGCACCCAACACCCTTATGATATGGTGTGTGAAGTGAGGGTGTATGCCTCAATACCAAGCCAAGTATCAATACCAATACATAAATCTTTGAGAATCAAAATAAAACATGATACCATCTATAGATTACCACTTCTTAGGACCATCGATATCATTTTATTTTTCTTTTATCATACTTTAAATTTAAAAACTAAAAAAAAATTAGGATTGACTTTGGTGTGTGCATCTTTTCATCCTCACTAAAACATGAGATAATTAAAAATAATCTTTTCTGTGACTTTTTTATTTATTACTTCTTATCACTACATGGTTTTGATGTGACAAAAATTTCAAAAGAAAACCACACCCTCATTTTCATCCTCATCTATGGATAATTATCCCAACCCCATACTTCTCTTGAGTCCATAAGGGAAGGCATCCCATATTATTACACTCAAGGCTATCTTGAATTCACCACTATACTAGATAGCAATACCATAGCACTTAACCATTATCTTAGTTTTTGAGCCATATGTATCTCATTATATCCTCATATGTAGTTATCTAAGAACTCATATGACATGCCCTTAGAAGAGGGTGAAGGATTTACCACTACTATGGTATCCTCCCATAATAATCCTCCTCCTACTAGTTATGACACCACTACAACACAACCCTTAGGTAACCCATCTCTGGTGATGTCTAGTGATCCATCATCGACAACCACCCAAACTCAAAATGTTATTATTCCTCAACCTACATCTACTCAACTTATTACTACATCACTCTAGAACCTAATCATATCAGTCCTAGCAATCCTTCTACTAATTCAAACTAGTATACCCTTAAGTACTCAAATGCAACCATTAAAATAGGCCTTTGTAAGTCAACTACCTTAACAACATGTACCCATGACCACTTAGTATATAACACCTACAAAATCTATTGAGTCTACATACATCCCTTTACAAGCTCCATAGTATGTGGTGGCTTCTCAACCCATCATAACCACATCAATCATTTATCCCTTATCTTAGGCTTTTTTCACACAACTATCTATGTACCAACTCCCACAACAAAATGTTTTGGGAGGAATCCCTCAACAGAATGCCCAACCTAATCTCATGAGCATCCTCATGAATAGGATGGCTAATTTATAAGACTCTACCTTTAGGAAAAAGAGCATGCTCACCTACAAATATATTTTTAATGAGCCTATCAACCCAGTAGTTCTTATCAAACCTTATTCCCCATAGTGGTAACTCCCTAGGTTTACAAAGTTCCAAAATAAGGAGGTCCCATAATCACATCTATGAACATTTTGACATGCTTTCTACCTCATAATGCATGATAATGCACTTATTATTAGGACATTCCCTATGTCATTACCTATACCTACTCTATATTGATACAAATTAATCCTAAAACATTCCATCTTTTCATTTAGGTAGCTAGCTCAAATATTCTTAGAATACTATTCCTTCAATATAATAAGAAAAGTTACCATTACTGACCTTTATGGCATCTAGAAATTTGACATTGAATTTGTTGTTAAGTTTGTGGCTAAACAGAGAATTTTAATTAATAAAATCACCTTCTTTATACCATATCTTGAGTTAATCAAATTATTCATGAGAGCATGTGTTAAACACATCTCAGTGACATTATAGGTGCAGCCTTTTAAAACTTTCAATGAAGCCTTTTCAATGGCCTACAAGCTTGAAATTAGATCCCTAACAGAAGGGAAGATTAAATTTTGAAATAAAAACTTTAAATATTAACCCTCCAAATAGACTAATAATAATAACACCAATAAAACAAAAGGGGTTGACAACACCGTAGTTGTAAAGTCATCACCACCATGAACTAAAATCCAATTTAAGCCCTCCATTTCATAGGCACAGTCCTAAAAGCTATTGACACACTTTCCACCATGAAAATATACCCATTTAGGAGAATCCTATTCATCTACTTTAGATAAACTCTTAAAGGATTCACTTATTGAGCTCCCTCTAGTAATACCTCTCGATAAATATCATCCTAAACCTAGTTAGTTTAGGGGAAATGAATTTTGTAATTTTCACCACATAATAGGTCATGATGTCAATAGATGTTATTATTTTAAAATATTAATAAAAAAATTATAGATCAAGCGGAATTATAATTAGATAATCCTAATTCCCCCACAAACCAATCTATATATATATTTAGGCAACCATTCCCCAATCATGCCTCCACATCAAATTTCATGCAAGCTAAATTAGGATCCACATCAGAACATGAGATGCATGTAATTAATAGCATCTTTAACCAAATTCTTATTAAATAATTTGATGATGATCCTATTCCTAATCTCCTCATAGGAGACACTTTTGAACTATCTCAACTAAAGAAAATATATCACAAAAAACTCCTCTAATTTTCCAAATCTCATTATTTGGGATCGACCAAAATAATTCATATCTAAAAACACTCAAAACCTAAAAGAGGAAAATTTTATTAAAGATAAGGCTTGATTATACATTCCACCAAATTTTTTTACTATTCCTCATATCATTTCAATACCTAAATCTAGTATACCCATTCCCACTGGTATATTACTTCCTGAGGAAATTGTTATGTTACCTCAAACTATCTCTAGATTAGTTTCCCCACTACTAGGGAGGCACTAAATCATAAAGAGATCAAGGGAAAATACGTAGATACAAAAAACAAAAATCTCATATCCTAAAGGGTAAAATCTTTACAACATCCTCATATTAAGATTGAAATCTATAAAGAGGACAATCCTGCAACCCTTAAAAAAAAGAAAAATAAAAGCACCACTACCCTTATTCAAACAAGAGAATCTATACTAGGGCCCCATCCTTTAACTAAACTAAAATATACTATTATATAATCTACCACTAAATAACATGTATCATCAAAAAAAAATCCCCGTTATGGTCATACCAATCCATAATCCATTAAACCCCTATTACCCACTAGGTTTAGGTGTAAAGACTTACCTTAGACATGAAGAGCCTATAGTAGGGACCATCTAAATAGCTAGTTCAAGAGACCAAGGTTTGAAGTCACATACCTATTCCTCATCAATTCCCCATAAAATGGAAAATATGATTCAATAACCATTGAAATATCTTATTCTAACATCCTTGATCAGCTTATCTAAACCTCTTAATCACGTTACCACCCGTAAAGCCTGTCAAGCCTCATATTCAAAAACTATCATGGTATAGAGAAAATAGGGCATGATCATAAAATTTAACAATAGGTCATGACACAAAACATTGTAACACATCAAAGGTTATATTATGAAATCTATTGGATGAAGATGATGTCCTAACAGAACAATCAAACCCTACCCATCCCCTTATAGTTACATCCACCATAAGAAGTAACACATCAAAACAAGCTATAAAGGAGGAAAAATATTATAAAAGAGGCCAAACAAAAATATTTACCTATGGATGACTCTGAGAACACAATTAATCCCCCTCTATTATAAATAGATGTAGTTTATATAGCTACATAATCCCAAGCCCAATATCATAAGACCCACAATCATTAAAAATCTAAAGTGACTATTGCCAAAGCATTGACTCCTTCAGAAAATAGTCCAAGTAAACCTTCCGCCAAGCCTAAATTCTACATTTTAGGAAAGGCAAAAAATAATAATTATTTAGAACTCATACAAATATTTATTCTAAAGTAATTTAATCAACTACCGAATAAGATGTCCTTATATGAACTTATCCATAACTCCTCACACCACTATGAATCCATGATAGAATCCTTATAGGCTATATAAATACAAGATACACCCTAACTATTATTGGATTTCATTGCATCACTTTAAAAACCCTTATCCATAATGTTTCATTATTTAGAGATACCACCCTTACAACTAGATGACTAGGATCCTACCTTATTTATCACTACTCAGATAGATCAAACTTGAATTAAAAGAGTCATGATAGATAATGGTGTCAGTATAAACATTATCTCTTCCCACACATTTAAATAATTATAGCTACCTAAGATAGTGGTAGCCTAATCACCCACTATTATATAATCTTTTAATGATACCATTATCCTTATGTTAGGAATGGTAGTTCTTCACATTTAGGTAGGTTCATAGGTTCTCCCTAAACTATTCTATGTTACTAAAGGATAATTATATTACAACATTCTCCGAAGATGTCCCTAGATTCATGTTATTTACTACATTTCTCTACATTGCATTGATGCATTAAATTTGAGCATAAGGGAAAAATACACAACATCCCAGCTAACCCACATCCCTTCAAAAATTTCAACCTTACATTTCAACCTAATGAAGTCTTAATTCCATTGTAAATTTCTACCCCATCATCATCCAATGAAGCATTAACTAGCACAATAATCCCTAAATCTAGACTTGGTACAGAATCCATTTATTATGCCTTCTAATGGATTTAAATAATAGAATACCAATTACTAATGCTCAATACTCTCCCTACACTATAATAATATGGACTCCCCAACAAGCAACTAGTTTATTGTCCATTTTTTATGGAAACTAATCCCTTTGGCCCATCATTCCTCCACAACCATCTGATCTATGGGGGAATTAACTATCCTTATTTATCCCCTTCTAAATAAACTCATGTTAGACTATTTACATCAAACTTCTCATTCCTTGATAAACCCCATTTCATGGAGACATACTTATAATGGTGTACCTGGAAAGGTTTTGATATGGGACATTAAAAACAAGGCCCACATGAGGTTGGTATTGGGGGAGTTTAGAAACACCATGAGAAACATATCCAAGGCTTCAATGAAAATCCCAAATCCTCCTTGAAGCTTACTCTTGCCCCATACCTAAAGAGGGTACATTATCCTCACCATCTGACACCCCTTCATTGACTGACAATGATGTATCCATTCATCCTAAAAAAATTAGTCAATGCCATTTTAGTAGAGACTTTTGTCTATCAATGTCATGATGAGGTCTAAAACAGTCCTCTATCCTACCTAAACATGATGTGGAAGGATTATTCTACCATCCCTATTATTTAGTACCAAGATCATGAGCCAATATTAACTGATTTAGGCACTAAGAGCTCCCATCTACATAAATCCCTTCCATTAAAAACCTCTAGTCTCTTAAATAAGGCCACCATTGATGTTAACATAGGGTCATTAGAGACTTTGTGCATCATTAAGGTAAATAAATCCTTATATCCCAAATAATACTAGGATTTAATTACATTTCTAATGGAGCATAGTGAAGCATTCACTTGGTCCTATAGCGATATGCCTGGTATAGATCCTACCATCATCATTCATAACATACTTACATTCCATTCCCTAATACTAAGGCTATCAAGTAAAAGCTTAAGAAGATGCATAATTGACTTGTTTTCTTAGTTAAATAAGAGTTATAGTCCCTCCTATCCATTAACTTTATCTAACCTATCAATTACCCTTAGTGGGTATATGACATCATCCCTATAACAAATCCTATAGGGGGACTTCACCTTTGTACTAAATTTTGAGACCTTAATCTATCTTGTCTAAATGATAATTTCCCTCTCCCTAATATCAATCAGTTAGTGGACCTAACTACTAGCCATGAAATGTTAACACTAGTGGATAGTTTTTTAGGATATAATCAGATCCTTATCATACAAAAATACCAATATAAAACCTCATTTATTACTCCCTAAGGGACCTTCTACTATCGTGTTATGCCTTTTGGCCTAAAGAATGTAAGAGACACAAAAAAAGAGCCATGACCTACATTTTCCATGATATTATCCATAATATTGTGGAGGATTATATAGATGACCTCCTTGGTAAATTTAAGTTATGAAAATATCACATTTTCATCCTAAAGGTTATTTTTGACCACTTAATCCAATTTTGTGTCCATTTAAATTATAAGAAATGTATTTTGGAGTATTGTTGGGTAATTTCCTAGGATTTATTATATCCATCCATGGGATATAAGTCAACGCTATCCCCTATCCAATCTCAATCAACTCCATAGTTTGTAAGGTAAATTATAATCTATCCATCATTTTATCTCCTAGTTATATGATCACTTTCAACCACTCCATAACCTTTTAAGGAAGGATATGAGTTTTAAATAGGACTCTAGTTTTTAGGAGGCTTTCATATCTCTTAAGAGTTACCTTCTCTCACAACCAATTCTTACCCTTCCAAAAGAAGGACAACCATTCTTCTTGTATATTTTTTCTATTGGCCATGCCTTTGGAGCTATGCTAGCCCATCATGATGAGAAGAAAAAAGATCATGTTGTGTACTATATTAGTCACAAAGTTTTTGAATATGAGATGAACTATTTTCATACTAAAAAGTTGTGCCTAGTTATGGTATTTGTTACTAATAAGCTATGACATTATCTCCTCAATCATAAAACTTACATTATCATGAATACTGATCCCATGAAGTTTAAACACTCCAAGCCTTATCAAAATCAATGAATAGCCAAGTGGCTTATTCTTTTGGTATAATTTGATCTAGAGTTTATCCATTAAAATTTAGTTAAATGTTAGATCATTTTTTATTATCTTGATGAGGTGCATCTTTCTTATAATCAACCAGTTAACTACAAATTCCCAGATGAATCTATGGCCTCCACATCTCAACCAAATCTGAAATATCAAATGAATCTTTTCTTTTATGGATCCAAATGTGAACATGGTCGGGGATCTAGAATTATCCTAATTCCTCTTGGGTGGATGCCTATCCCTCTATCCTTTAAACTTGATTTTGATTACACTAATAATATGTCAAATTATGAGGCTTTAATCATAGGTCTCCAAACCACCTTATTTTTGGGTATTAAAATGCTCAATATCTATGGTGATTCCAAACTCATGGTTAATAAAATCAAGGGCATATATTAGTGTAATAAGGATACTCATCATAATTATAAAATCTTAGTTGATCAATTATTATCCACCTTTGAACATTAGCTATCCAAGACACTCCTTGATCAACTAATTTTTTTTTGGATGCTATAGCTTCTCTAACCTATTTTATCTTGTCCTCATATCACAAGTAAAAGTTTTTTATCCTCATTCATAGGATTAATCAACATTATTTTACCAAAATTAACCTTCCATCCACCCATGGTGTGGTGGAAAATCCATTAAACCTCTGGCATTCAAAGATATTTGATTATTTATCTAGAAATACTAAATGAGACTTTTAGCATCATGTCACCCATTTCATCATATTGGGGGGTGTCCTTTATAAACATGGTTAAGATGGCATTTTTTGTGTTGTCTTTAAAATCATGAGGATACCCTCACTATTATAAAAACTCGTGATGGATCATGTGTAGGGCACTTCAATGGTCGTACCATCACTAAATGAATCTTATGATTGGGTTATTATTGGCCCACTTTAAATAAAGATTATTTCAAGTATGTTAAGAAGTTCATCAAATGTCAACAACATGCCAACTTATCACATATCCCTAGCCAAACATTGAAATTAGCTCAAGACATTTAGCCTTTCTCCTAGTGGGGCCTTGAACTTATAATTCAAATCAATCCTAAATCATCCCAATGTCATGGGTTTATCATTACCACCACTAAATATTCTACTAAGTGACTGGAGGCTACCTCCCTTTATTTCAACCAAAGTAGATAAAATCATTTAATTCATTACTCAACATATCATTTTTTGTTTTGATGTCACTCATAAGTACATAAAAAACAATGGGAAATCTCTTAAAAATAAAAAATGTTAAATATCACTTTGATTCTTTTAGCATTAAGCTCAACTTTTTCTCATCTTACTATCCTCAAGCTAATGGACAAGTTGAGTCATCGAATAAAACTCTAGTCAAAATCCTAACCAAAGTTGTTAATGAAATAAGAATGAATTTCCATTTGCATGTTCTATATGGCTTATGGGATTATCAAAATATTAATCAAACCCCTACAAGTGTTATCCATTTCTCCTTAGTCTATAAAACTAAAGATATAATTCCTTTCAAGGTTTAGATTCCTTCCCTTCACATCTCCCTAAAAGATATTATTTATGAGGATGACTTTCGTTAGGAAAGATTAACCCATCTTGAAATCTTATATGAGCATCACTTGGTTTCTTTTGACCATATACATGTCTCTCAATAATGAATTAAATGAACCTTTAATAAACATTTAAAACAATGAGAATTTAATATTAACAACCTTGTCTTAAAATAAAATCATCATGTAACTAATATGGACAAAAGCAAAAGGGGAAAATTCACTCCAAATTGGCTTGGACAATATATCATCACCCATAAGTATATATTTAGGGCATACCACTTATCCTCTCTTGATGGAAAATCATAATGCAAGCCCCTTAATGCAATGCATTTGTGTCCTTTCTATTGTTAATAAAATCTTAATTACCTTTGGTCTACCTAGTTTAGTCTCTATATTTCATATCCTTGTTAATCTTATAAAAAATAATGATATATAGAGAGAGGTGGTTATCCGACAACATTGCCAATTATTAACCTTAAATATGAATACCCTAGCTCTATTCATAGCATTATTTATTTGGATAACCTTCACCTATAATGGGAGGGATATCCAAATCATTATTCCTAGAATATTTCCATGTCACTAATTGACTTCAAAAATAATTGTTTTATCTTATATATCAAAGCTTTGGGAAATTATCCTAGGATACCTAAGGCCAATCCATAAAACAAAAATAGCACTGAGATCAAAATTAAAAGTAAAGAATCTATAAAATAAAAATCAAAGAAATATGAATAAACTACTCCCTCAAAGGACAACTATGTAAATCCATAAAATCTACAAAAGTATACAAAATATAAAAAGCATAGTATGCTCCCTCGAAGGATAGTTGTTTCACAAAACATATCTTAAAATATAAACCAATCACTTAAAGGATGGCTATCATGCATAAATTATTCCTTGAAAGCTTTTCACATCAATCATATTTATTTAATTTAGTAGACTTCCTGCATTGATCAGTCTACATGGATTGGCACATAAGGATTTTAGGTTAACCCTTAGTATTACGTATGCAAGATGGAAACATATTATTCTTCAAATCCATTTTTTTATCACATCTTAAAATCAAGTCACTAAGATCCTAAACATCTTTAACCTAAAGTTGTTAGGGTTGTTATTATCAATAGGTTAAGGATGCATGTGCATCAATTTTAAGCGGTTTTTCCTTGGGTCATGGTATGAGCCAAAATAATTTATAAAAATAATGTATTAATTAAAAAAATTATTTCAATTCTAATTATATTGACCAACATATATCTTATAAAAACTCATCCAAAAATAACTATATCATACAACACATAATTTCATAAAAAAATACCCCAAAAAAACTATATCAACTACGATATAAAAATATTCAAATCCAATTATATTGGTAAAGATTTACCTCTGGTTGATATAGTTAAAACTAGTCCAAAAAAGCATGACTACCTCAACATGGTTAATACCATATAAAAATATTCCCATACATATCCTATATATCTAGAAACTACCCTAGATGTTAAAACTTTCATTATAAAATATATTCACATAGAGAAAGACACCAAAGGTAATAAATGTTTTAATCTAGATCTAGGCATTAAATATTATTGTCTTTTACTTGAATGATCTAGTAATGAATCTATTTGATAACTCTATTCAAGGGAACCTCAATTTATTCACCAATAACATAATATTAAACATTTTGAGCACACCCCTACACATTTTCACTTTTTTGTGGCTAGTGTTAATTCCAAATATATTCTCTCTATCTTACTTCCTACACCTTATAATTTTTAAGAGGAAAATTCAATGCTAATATAAAAATTTAAGGACATTAACTTATGAACATTTGATGATTATCATCCTATTCTTATTTATTCTTTTCTCACTTCTAAAGAGATGGATAACATTAGTAGATTTCTTAAGAATTCCAAAAAAGACTTTTATTGGCCATATACATAAATTATTGGAATTTACCCTAACATAATTATCCATAATATCATTATGTGTGTGTGTGTGTGTGTGTGGATCACATTTATAAAAGGTAATGAAATTTACCTTTAGAGGTCTCTAATCATTGTCACAAACAAATAATTAATCTCATTTATTCTCATTTAATAAACTAGTTCATTACTATGAATGGGTCTCTAACATAGTTCCATTCATAATAAATACACAATGGTCATTAACATATTTATTTAATTTTTTAATATAAATTTATCATGTCCTAGGGATGATTTTACTTAAACTTTTATTGATGTTATTTTTTATTCTATAGTGGACTATGAGATGCTTTCCATTATGGTTTTTTTTGAGGTATAATCAAATTTACATTTCCCTTCAATACCAACATAATACTATATTTACTATTGAGTGGGGAATGTGATACTATGTTAGGATGCCTTTTAGCCTTTAAAATGTTGAGAAACCCTATTAGCATGCCATTACACACATTTTTCACAATCGTATCCATAAAATATTTGAAACATATGTGGATGATCTTATATCCGAATTTAAACACCATGAATATCATCTATGTGGCATACTATTATCCTTAAGCATATAATTAAATAAGAAACAAAATAATTAAAAAAATGTGTCTTTAGTGTTACATCTAATACTATTTTAGGGTTTTGGATATTTGTAATAGGGATTGATGTGGATCCTTATAATATCATAGTAATTATGGAAATTTATAAACTAATATCCCATCCCTAATATCAACACTTATCTTGGGAAACTAGGGGAAATTTGATGACTTATTCTTGAGTTGGCTTATTAAAATTATTATATAAATTCCCTCCACAATAAATTTGATACCTTGAATGGAGTGATTCTTGAAAAAATGTTTTTGACAACATGAAAATCATTTCTTAAAACTCATACATTATGAATTCTCCCCAATGACATCCCTCTCATCTTATACACATATTTTACTCGCTTATGAGTTGGGGTAATCCTTGCAAAATAAGATGAGTTAGAAAAGAATATGATATCTATTACATTATTCATGCCCTAAATGATTATGATACTTGATAAACTAAGATCAATCATGATTTTAAACCATTTATTTTTATATTAAAAATATTAGGCATTACATTCTATTAGATGGCATATGTAATTTTCCATTTGAAGCCCATCATTTATTTCTTCTATAATGCATTGTGTCCTACTAAAACAATTAGAAAATAGATAACCCTTTTATGTAATTTGACCTTTAGATCATTACTAAAAATTTAGTCAAATGGAAAGTGGTTTTTGGTCAAATTTTCACTATAATTATTCCTACCTAATGATACATTTAATATATCCTTCTTGATGAAAACTTAATATTCATTAAAGTTTCTTGATCAAGATATAATATTTAAAGACTAATTTTACAATCATATTGGTTACCTCAAGGCCAAATTTATATAATATCCTAAATTTCATGTCTCTAAAATAAAATAACTAAGAAATAAGAACAAAAATTCATAATTTAATTTCACAAGGACACTTAGTGTATGCATTTAATTTTCTCGCTTCATTTATCATCATTAATATTATTATTAGTGGACACTAACATCACTAATTTCATCTAATGAGAACTAATCCCATCTAATTTTTTGTAATTCATATTTACTAATCCTCCTAGTCTTTTGTCTAACTCCACTTCATTATTCTTCATCATCAGAACCTTACCCCTTTCCATTTATTTACTAATTCATCTAAATACCCATTATCTAATAATTAATCCCACTTGTCTAATATTTTGGAATTTAAAATTCACTTTCACCTAACCTATCCTAAGTAGACTCTCCTATTCCCCTAAATTCTCTAAAACCCCCTATTCACATTACTAATAATCTACTAATTGTCATTGAGCTTCAAAAAAGACTTTAGAGGCTTATACCTCTAGAACATTCCCTCCTCTAGAATCATCCAAGGAATTTTTAATTACTTAAATAATTCTCCACCATTGATCTTCCTACACCCAAATTTTAATTATATCAATTGATATTCCTTTCTCTATCTCTATAAATAACCATCTCATCCTCCATTGAATCTAACTATGAAATCTATGATCCTTCATGATAAAATATTATATCAACTAAATATATCAAACTCTCATCCAAGTATTCTGATCAAGCTAATATCATGCTGAAATTATAAGTCTATTTGTAAGAAATATCCATCTATAATATTTATTCTTTTTTTTTTAATCTTGATTGGGAACATTTGGATTTAAATTAGAATTTTGTTTCAAATGTTCATTTTAATGCATTTTGATCTAATGGTTTCCAATTTTAATGGTATATTATATATTTGGGTGTTTTGGATATAATTTGCATATCTAAATCTATTTTTCAAATTTAAGATCTCACACTTAGATACTCCTTTAGTGGAGCTAAGTGCTTGTAATGATTTGGGGTAGGATGAGTCATGTATGTTCCTTTTAGAAAGATAATTCCTTTATATTTTTAAATAAACTTTTATGTTACCAATAACATGTATAAATACAAATACTTTATACTTGATATGTAAGTAACCATTGATATCAATATCCCTTACATGATTTAGGTGATTATCAACTTATATTACACAAAATCAACGGTTCTTACCAATTAAAAAATGATAAACTTAAATCATATCATTATTTATCTATAAACATTTTTCAAAAATTCACATATTTCACCATTAAAATAATACTGAGAGAAAAAACATTATCCTTGATTCTCTTTCCTCATCAACATAACTTTTTCACCTATATAAAGTGTTACATGATGACTAGTTTCTTATTCCCATGCATAAATACCCACATATCTGAGCACTTGATAATGATTCCCTTATTTTTTACATTAAGGTTGTCACCTCTCAAAAAATCCCTTGGTATGTGAAAATAAATTAAATTACTTAAAATTAGAATTATGATCATGTTATAATGAATTATTTAACTTCATGATAACACCCCCATTTACTCTTTCCATAGGTAATTGGAGGTAAATAAAGACTAAGGATAGTAAAAAATTGTAATAATGAAGATGTTGACTTTGTGACCTAATGGATAAGGCTTGGTGAACACATAATGTTGAATTATATAAATTCACAAGAAAAATTGTAAATGAATAAATTTTCAAGAATTGACATTCATGGACTAAGGAAAAAAGAGTAACACTTTGTGATATGAAATAATTGAATTTTATGAAAGGTCACTAAAATAAATAGATCATTTTTTCAAAGGTATCAGAATAGAATTCATTCATACTATCATTGGTTGGTGATTACTCAATTTTGTGCTCATTCAAATTCAAATTCATTATAATTAGCATTCATGGAACTTGGAATTAAAACTAACATCTTATATTAATTCATTTCATTACTTGTTTGCATTAGGTTTTTTTTTAAATAGTGTTTTTTTTAATCCAATCTAGTTTTTATTTAAGTTGGCACTCATTAGATCTGATCATAGGCTTTTTTGATTCGATGCTAAAATAATTTATTAGAAAATTAATTTAAAGTTCCATGATGGATTTTGGATTTAGTTGGTTCAGTGTCAAGGTGGAATTTAAGATAAAATAAAATATATATAAAATTGATACCTTTGAGTTTGAATTATGATGAAATGGAGATATGTGGTACCATGAACACTCAAAACATTATCTAAATTTTGACCTTGTCAAAATTTAAAAACCTATATTATATGATTTGTTATTATAAATATAGTGAAAAATTTATTTTATGTATATACTTAAATATGGTATTAATTACTTTAAAATGATAAGATTTACACACATTTACCATGCATGACTTGTGCATACATATATGGTCCTAACCCACCATTCTCTCATGCCTACATGTTACCTTGTTATTTTGAACCTTCCATTCTAATATTACATACCTACATGAACCTCATTATCTATTTCAAAAAATAATACTATCTTATAAAGATACACCCAAATGATCAGTTTAATCCTCTTCTGCACAAGTTAGTAACATCAAACTGGGCTAATATCGCTAGATAATAAAGACTTAAGCCCTATATTATTGACCCTATTCTAGAAATGGTTACTTCTTAATATTGAAAATTTCCTTAAGGTTTATCCATCTACATAGCATGTAGATAGTGTGATAAATTACCCAATTAGACTCATATATGTAAAAATAAAGGCATCACTTTATAAGGGAATTAGTACTTATTTGGTACACATCTATACACAATTACACATTGATAAATTAAGTATTATTCTTCTTAAATTAAAAATTAATCACATGCCAAGTATTAATAATACCAAATAAAATTCAAAAACAATATTTTCATGTAACTAATCCAAATCATTAGTGGCATTCATATTACAAAGGAGAATAATTATGCAATCACATTAGTTAGGATAACTACATATGGCTTGGTTTTACTCCTAGGAGTATAATATATGTAGTTAGTGGTCAAACATCAATGGATGTGATTGAGGTCATCTCATCCCAATGTAATTTACTAATTTTCATAGACTTATATCATTGAAAAGCACACCTAGGCTTTCAAGGTGAAGGATGTTGATTTTTGGAGTTACACACATCATCAAGGTTCAAGATCACACATACATAGATTTTAGTGGTATGCAAAGGTAAATGTATGTTCAAAAACCTTATTTTACACACATGTCACTATCTACCACTACATGTAATTATCTATAGTTTATATTAACCCAAATTTGATATAAATAAGCCTATAAAAATAAAAATATGATTTTGAATATCAAAAAATCATAGGCCTACTTTGATCTATTTATAACTAGTACAATTCAGTTATAATTAGACAATTAATTATAAAAGTTAAGTATTCATCCATTTATTATAAATACTATCTATCATATCCCATTTTTAAAATAATTTCAGTATATTTAAATATTTTACATTCATATCCTTGCTTAAATGCCATATTTAGTAATCTAGATTTATATACTAGTTTATATCTTACTAGGGTTCCTAAAACTAAATTAGGGTAAAACAAATTGGTAAACCTATATGTTGATTGAACTATGCCAAACCATAATTATCCCTTATGTTTTCATCATTCTATGGTTTTTATTTTTTAGCCTTAGAATTTTATTTTAAGACCTAATCTATAGATATTCCCTAATAACACACATTATCCATGGATATAATAAATGATCATTTGTTAATGGAAGTCACGAAGGTAATATTTTCTTATTTTTTCACTTGGATATGTTATATTTTGATCAATAATATAATCAAATGGATAAAATATAATAACATTAGTAATGATAAGACTAGTAATTAACAATCTTTACTCAAATCATATTGTTACCACATTCAATCCAAAGTTCATTTTTTTACCACTAGACAACAAAAGTCATGTATGACCTCTTTTTTTCCTTTTAATATTTATGTATTATACAATAAATATTACACAACCTATTGATGTATTCTTCATGAATTTTGAGACTAAAAATACTCATGAAACAATTAATATGTAACAAATTGATGTCATGGATGACTAAGCATTCACTAAATATCTTAGCTTGAATCCACATTAGATTGATGTGATGTTATACATCACAAGATGTAAACATAAAAAATTCACCCAAGCTACTATAGTTGGGGGAAAATGTGATCCTTTATTTGATATCAACCCATGATTTCATATTAGTACCTATACTATTAGTATTATCCATACATCTACATCTCTAGTGACATATGTGACATCTATCCAAGGTGTGGGTGAAACACTTGGATTCCAAAAAATATTCATACGTATTCCTACATAGGTAACCTCTATGCCTACTATTATTAATATTCATGTTATATCATAACCTCCTCTACTACATGTTCCCTCTAGTAGGATATTATAACTCTACATGCTAATGTGTTATAGTTAGATCAAGCTGCATTTAGAACTAGTCATTCAATAGATTTACATGATTCAATTCATAATATATTATCCCCTAAGATATAAATTTAATACCTTTTATCTATATATTTTTTATCTCCTAATATTCTACTATATAATGTTAAAGGTTGCACAAGACATAACCTTTGAACATTCCACACAGAATGTTTATATTATGTATATAATGAAAAATTATTAACCATTATTTTCCAAAGAATTATCAATGAAAAAATATTAATAGAGACTAAGGATACTTATAAAATACACTATACACATAATATTCATATTGCACCTGCAACATATTATCACCTAATAGATGTGATTATTGGTACACTTATTAACACTTCACCATAGAGTCCTATGATCACATTTGATAATGGTGACTTGTGTATGATGATCTAGATTACCATGCATTATTCATTCAATCCTATATCAACAAGAAACCCATACATAATTTCATGAGTAACAAAGATCAAGTTAAAACATGTACATAATAACACTTATGCACTCCCTTAGATACACACATAATGATATACAAGCTTCATCAAGAATAATTAATGGATTCATTTTTTTTAAATATAATAACCATAGACACATAGTGTTACCTCTTTAGGTTGGATCCACCATAATATTTACTCCATTATTATTTATAAATATAAGTGGGTCATTTGACATGTTTTTATGACACACTTGGATGAAAATGGCTCATGCAATACCATCTACAGTGCATTGATATCTAAAGTACATACACTAAAACAAGTCAGTCACAATTAAAAGTGTATGATATGCATACCCTATATAACTAGTGGTGTCTCCTCCTTCATCCCCACCACCATCGTAATTGGTTGATACACCCATATTTGATTGATAAATAGAGCTAGTGGTTACTCATATGTAATATCTTTCTATACACCTAGTTTAAATGACATAGTTGAGTCTAATAGACAACTAGATCTTTAGTGTCAATCATATAAGAGAGTTATTCATGGCTCATAGAAGATGTCATCTACGATATCATATACTTAATAAGTACCATAAATATTTCAACATTTTTATAATGAATATAGGTTATGAGACATTCACTTACTATATAGTATACCCCATAGAATCCTAAGATTTATAGTTACCCATCATACATGGGATTCTATGAGAAATGATCATGACAATGTCTATACAACATGTGATTTATTATTAGATTCTGATATGCCTATATCTTGTACCTTTATCTCATGAAAAGTGACCCTTACACTATTCAATACCATAAATTCCCATGGTCCTCCCATTAATGGGATCATTTGCTAGTATATTTCAAAATTCAAATATTTTAAAAATACAAAAAATAATTAAAAAATACTAAAACATTTTAAATATTTAAAAAATTAAAAATAAAGACTCAGATTACTAAAACATAATTACTAGATTATAATATATACATATGTTATTTATCACATGAATTTTATATGAAATATTATTTCCATACACATGTATTTCAAGGTATATTAGTGCAATGAAAGACATACAGGTTACACATGAACATATAGATGTTTGTTTTTCCTCTACCCAGTGACCATACAATTACTAGGGGCATATTAGTCCATATGTTTCACTATTACATGTTATATATTTCTCTAACATCCTACCATGTTGAGCTATCTATAATAATTACACGTCTTTATAGTTATTTAATATACAATACTACATGGATAGGTTATTTTAATAGGATGTTACACTGAGATATATGTATTGTGTAGACTACTCTTTATTTTTATTTTATACTTCTTTGATGTTATTACTTTATTATATGATAGATATTTTTGATTTTATATTTTGTGTGGACCTAGGACTTGTTTAAGACATCTTTATATCTCTTGTATGTGGTATTTGGCTTTGTTTTATGTGACACTTACACATCCCTTATTTTTGACATCTTTATGTCCCTTACATGTGGCCATTTACCTTGTTTGTTGTGACATATTTATGTCCCTTTTATGTGTCCCTTGGCCTTATGTTCAACCCTAAATTTTAAACCTATAGATTTTATTTCACCTATTAAGCATGTTGAGATTGAGTGGTGCCATGATCCATATCATTCTCGTTTACTACATAGTCTTACCCAGTTATAATTTAATGATGGTTACTACTATGTGCTTCATTGATACATATATCTAGACATGACACTTATATTTATTACATGTATACTTTGATTGGCATATACATTAATATAATGACATACTCTCCACATGTTCACATGGTCATACATTATTTTATTATTCTACATGACTTGATATAGTTAACTCTTATTTTGAGATGAGTAATTTATAGGAGACATCCCTCATCTCAAAATGGGGGAATTATATTAGAATTTTCATAGTGACATAAGCCTCCATGAACATAATATTTTAGATATTTATAATGGTTCATATATCAAATGAGTTAAGTTACATGATATATATTGGTAAATCCATGCATATTAAATAGGTATATGTAATTCATATGATCTCACTTTATAGATATTTAAAAGCATATTCATAAACATTTGTATTCATATGCATGGACATATGTACATTAGTTACAAGAACAAGAATTATAAGTTTTCACATATACATACATTTAGGTTATAAGTTATATTATTTAACATTTAGTGCATAACATTATATACTGGTTAGTATAGATTCATGGGAAATGATACTAATTCATGCACATATCCTCAATTTTCCTAAGTGTAAGAAAATTTTGGGAACTAATAGAATACATTACTAGAGATCATGGAGTAGGTTCCTCTTCTTTGGATAGATGTTGTTGGTACTTGGTTACCATAGTTTACGTAAAAGTCTCCCAGTTGAGAATTTACATCTTGGCCTCTACAATCATATTATCAATAGCCACATTATATTTTGTGGCCAAGATAACATAATTTGGGGTAGGAACTTTATCTAATAAATTTAGGTAATTTGTATGTGTCTTCAAGTAGACCTTTATTTTCTCCATTTATTTACTCAATAACTCACCATATTCCTTGATTTCCTTATGTATAGATATAATTTACCTTTGTTTATAATTATAACATTAATGCAAGGATATAAGTATATCCCTTTCAGTTATGGAGGGAATGTTCTGAGATCCAAAAATAGTTGAGGTTGTACTCAACTTTTTCCATTTCTTCCAGATCATCTTTATTATTTATTATCCATAGTGGATAATTGAGGTAGTAAGTGAATTAGGTGGATGAATCCTCTAATTTATCCTTTATTTCCACTACTTTATCCTTGTATGTTATTTTGTTGGCCTAATTTCCCCCTAAAAATGGCCCTAATAACTCCTTGTATTATTCTTGAGCCTTAATTTTGATGAGGTCTCTATATAATATGGTACCAAAGTGGTTGATGAAATTATTCAATGTCTCTACCAATTTATGTTCTATTCGTAGAGTGGTATCAGGATCAAACTATGGCCTAGAAATTTTCAAAGTAGGTAAACTTTTCTTAATTGTTTACTCTAAGGTAACACACCACATCATCTAATCTCCTTTGGAAATTTGGATGAGAGCTTAACCTACCATTTCCTTGTCAATTGGATTTAAGTGTTGTAGTGCCACATGAATTTTTCCTCCTTTAGTTTTGTGGAGTAAAATTGATGGTACTAGAATGGTGTAGGTCCTTTGAATATGTTTGTCTAGTTATAATTTGATCTAGGCTAGTAGATCCATAATAGTTTTTATAATACCTTGGATTACCCCCATGGTTCTTAAGGTATTTTTATATCATATTGGGTGGTATCCTCTATTCTTGGGATTATCTCCTTCTCCTTCCCTTTCATATGTGAATCCACTAGTTTTTTTTGTTCTAACTCCTATTTTTGTTGGTCCTCTTATTATTTCTATTTGAGTTATACCAACTTATTTTTATTTTCCTAACATAATTTATTTATTATCTTCTTGGTTTTTTATGTCTTCCTCTACATATTTCTTTCTTTGTTATTCTTTTAGTCTTTCTTCCTATCATTTCTTCTTATTTTCCTTTTTTACAGGTTTTTTCGATTTATCCTCCATGACTTCCTTTTCCTCTTATTCTCATTTTTTATTTTCTACCTCATACTTAAGTGTTTTCTACTTTTCTAATTTTTCCTTATCTAATATTTTTTTATCCTTTTGGGTGGCTAATTCTCTAATTTATTGAATTTTCCTATTTTCTTCTTCTAGCTCATATTCCAATTTACATTTTTGAATCATTTTTTTCTCTAGTGCCTTAGATTTCTTTAATTATTTTCTTTTCTATAAGTTTTAGTGACCATATATATTTTTGGAGTTTTTTAAATTTTTCCTAGTCAACCAAAGATAGAGGGGAATCCATGGTGGTCTTTGATAAGGCTTATTCTTTACATTTTTCCATCATGATCTAATCCTCTTTACTTATTTCCTTATTTTGAATAAGGATGGGTTTTAAATATTCAATAAGGCTATATAAAACTATAAAACATATTATAGAGTTAATGGTCTTAACTCAACGTAATCAATAATTTCCCTTATCATTTTACCTTGGTCAACAACATCTACCTTTCTTTGCAGGCTCCCTAATCTATGTATCCATCCTTTGATATGACATATACTTAGGAGGGTGTTCATATCCAATAATTTAATGGTCACCTATTTATTTATTTATTATTTTATTTCTATGGTATCTTTTGATGGCTTTGAACATGTGTCTGTTATTACTATTTTAGCTTTAGATTTAGTCATTTTTTGCTTTTTATTTCATGTGTGTGTTTCTTATGGTGACTAACTCTTTTTAATTTTCTTCCCACTAATTTTTAATACGGTTTTACCTAAAGTGAGAGATGTAGTGGGGTATTCCTTAAGGTCTTATATGGTATGTATTTTTCATTTTTATTTTGAGGTTTGGTCTCCTCCATGAGAGACATTACTCTTTTTGAGTGTGTAAGGTGGGGATCCATTTTCTAACATCTCTTATTCTACCAGTTTTTCACCTATGGTAGAGTATTTCACTAAAAATGTATTCATATCCTCTTATTCTTCTTCCTCACCATTCAAATCCCTCAAGTTAAAAATCAATTTCTTTGGTCTGGGGAACTTGTGGATACCAACTTGAGGTTTAGATGCCTATGCTCCCCTTAGTAAAAATGGGTTGTCATTTATTTCAGTTTCCCCTTCTTCCTTTTCTTGATGAATACATTACCCCATCTAACTCAAAAATATTTTTACCCTAATTTATGATATTAGACTTCTATATGTAATGATGACTTACTCAACTTGTTCATATGTATCCTCATATGGTAGAGGTGGGAGAGGCATAATTTTCTTAATTAATGTTTTAATGAGAAGGTTATATGTGTCTAATATAAATTTAACTTCTATAAAATACTTATGGATAATTTATTTATATATTTTGAACCTTAATTCTATCATAATCCTAAGCATCCTTTTCCAATGTAAGAATTTTTCTACTTGTTGTAATGAAGGGATATCTTTTATTACCTCTAGAATTTGGGATCCTATGGGTGTGTGTACATTCAATTCTATCCAACCCTCATACCCTAGAATAGTATACATAAAATACATTTCAATTACTATTAATAAGGACCTATAAAAAAATTAATTAATAGTTTTACCTTTATTTATCTTCTATATATTTTCTATGTATTATTCATATAGTGTGGTGGCTAAAACATACTACATGCCATTGGATATCATTTCATATGTAAAAAAAATTACCCTTACCATTGTATAGTCATATGTGTTCCTGTAATAGAATTTTGAGGTGATGGATTTCATGGTGAATCTAAACTTCAAGTCTTGCATGATCTGAATGGATAGATCTCTATTATTTACTTATGTGCCTATCATCTGGCAAGGGCAATAATATCACATTTTTATTTATATCATACTTTTGGGTTGAATATTATTCATTCAAGAGTTTGGTAACCATTTTTATTATTTATAGTGTGATATGGTATTTCCAATCCAATTTTATAATATCCTCATGTTCCTTACTCAATAGCACCTTGATTATGCTTGCCATCAACCCAAAATATGGAAATTATCCCCATGCATCCAGTTTTAGTCATGGAATGATGTTGTATTTTGGTTTATAATCTAATTGTTGAATTTGAGGGTTTAATTTCACCATGGTACTTATTTTATATTTCATATTTGTATGATCGATGTCTACCAAGTGTCTTCATATACCTATATATATCCTATTCATGTGTAACAGGGGAAGGAACCTTTAAAAAGGTGTTTGATGGGTCTGGTTTTTGAGATTTGATTAAATTTATTATTAAACTAGGGATAATTAATTTAATCAACCATGACATCTTATTGAATCTCCATTTTTTATGAGGATTAATATGTGCTTAATAGGGTATAAAACATTAGCTCAAAATTTTTGAAGTCTTAGTACTCAAATGATTTTAAAATTTATTCGGTTAGCCAAACCCTCAATTTATAATTTCCTTAATCCATCTGTTAATAATTTAAAACTATTTGAGGGAATTAAATCATATTTATTATCATTTTCCCTTCCATTATTTCACATGATTTAGTAGGTAATAACATGTCTTATCTTGCATTTATTTTGATCTTATCTCTTTATTTTGATTTTGACAGTTGTCTCCCATTTCATAGTTTCTATCTTTTACATATTTTAGGTTTTTATAGTTTTAATGGACTAATCCACCTTATTTTTCATTATGAATAGGAAAACTTATTTATATTAACCTCTTTATACCCTTTTCTATTACCACTAGACTTTTGTTTATTATATAGATGTGTATTTTTATATCTTCTAGCTTACATAGTTATGGAGACTAATTTAAGTTTATCTATTTCCCTAATATTCTTTTATCTTACCACTATGTTTAATTTTATACCATAAATTTTAATTTTAATTTCCCCATTTTCCCCCTCTTCATATGGTTTATTTATTAGGCACACCTTCCCCTGGTGTTCATAGCTTCTATCTTTAGAGACAAAATACAATTATTGTGATCCTATACGATGATGGTCTCTTATCACTATGGCATATTCCAAACCACATTTATAGTTTTATTTTTCTCATCTTCACATATATTTATTTCTTTCTATCATTGAGCTATCTCTTCTTGTAGTTTATCATAAAGGTCTGTAATGACTTTTCTTGATAAGTTTGATGTTTAAATCCTACCTTATCTTACCACACAATAATAATATCCATCATGGAGTCATAATTTTTCCATTAATATGTCATAATTTTAGAGAATAAAATATGGCCAATTTCCTTCCTATTTTTATTCAATATCTTACTAATGTTTTAAATTTTGTTACCATAGTCCCATATTTTATTCCATAAATACTGAATATACTATCTATTGAGTTCTTCCTATCTTTTATTTATTTTTTAGGAACTATTGTCAATAATTTTTTCACCCTTGGAGAGTTAGTTCAATCATTCTCCAAATTTAGTGTAACAAGGGATTAATTATAGGCTTGTGGGTTTACTATAGTAGAGATAAACATCTAAATTAAATGGCTAACTCCCTAGATTTGTATTTAATAGATTATCACCTATACTACTTGATTTGTTTGGGTGAAAAGAGATAGAGAGAACATTAAATACATATATCTTAAAAAGGTGATGCAATAATTGTAACCTAACCACTACCAATCAATTACAAGTAAACTTAAAACATAAACCTAATCTACATATGAAACTATTCCAAAACTACCCTTGCATTAATATTTCTCATGGGGGTTTGTGAACCCAACTTAAGTTAGGAGGACTAAACCCAAGGTTATGACTTGACACTAGTGAAGATAAAACTCACTAAACTCATGAAAATTCATTTATAACACTTCAATATCCCTACAAGAAAATTTTAAAGTTGAATATAAATGCAAAAAAGGATAAAATGCCAAGGAAGATCATCTATCACTTAGCAAGATAAACTAGTTAAAAAGCACACTAAAAAAACTCTTAGAGAAGTTAAACTAGATCATTATTTATTATTCAAAGGCTAAAAATGAGAAGGGATTCACCATAATCAAGTGGATGATCTTTTCAAATCCAAATTGTCTCAATATATAACACAAGTGTGAGATAAGATAAGCAGAGTGTAGAAGAGAGAAGGTAGACAAGTGTCATGTTAGTGAAAACAAGAAGAAGAGATAGGAAAATAACTAAATAGGTTTATAAATAGATGTTTATCTTCTTTGAATATTCTCCATCTCTTCAAGTGGCATGGGGGGTTGAAATGCATGCTTGACACCCTGATTATCTTCTTAAAACTCCTCTTTATCATGACATGTTTAAGGACAAGTGGCCTTTTTTATGATTAGATCAATTTCTTATACCTCTTTTCTCCATTCTTGACACCTCTCAACTGACCCAAATAGTTTCTCTTTGACACATCACTTCTTTCTCATGCAAGGTCTCAAGAGGGATCTTCATATCTTTAGGACTATTTTGCACACAAGTTTCAAAAATTGGTTTATTCTTCTTTAGTTCATCCAAACCTAATGAATAGACTATTCACATCATATTTAACTTTAAACAATTAATTTTGGGGCCTCAAACTAGCCCTCACAAGTCATTATCTATCAAAATCCCCAAATAGGCCTCATTTTTTTTTACAAACCTCATTATGTAGAGAAAATTACATAGGATTTTGATAATATGAAGTTATATTTGTTGAACATTACCATTTATTAAGGAAGAGTCTATTGACCATTGCCATTAAGTGTTGATCTTTGGTAGTTAATGTTGTCATTGATGTCAAAGGTTCTTATGAAGATGCATGGTTATTTCATTGATACCAATCTAATATCATTGATGTTAAAGTTTTTTTATGAAGATGCTTGGTCAATTAATCCTTGAGGAATGTATATGATGAGTTCTAATTGTCACCACAGTGAGTACTGTTACTATGATGAGAGAATACTATTTGAAGAATGTTCTAATGTTAGCTTGAGTGAAATCATTGAGAAGCAACATGAGTGAGTATAGGTTAGTTTGTCAAATGTCAAGCATATTTTAATTCTTTATCTAGACCTTGTTAGATGATATTTGTAGGTGGCATGTTGAAATTAATTATCTCTAAAAAAGAAATTGTATGCTCTAAATATATGTGTTAGCAGTTCTGAAGATGCTCTAAATGAGCTATGAAGATGAAAATACTCTAAAGAGATTTATCTAAAGAACACTTGATAGTTCTTGAGTATGCGAAAGGTTATTTTAAGGGTACATAAGTTTTTAAGGACCCTATAATTGATTAAAATGTCATCTCTAAAGATCTATATATGCAGCTCTAAATATACTATGAAAATCCTAGTTGACTCCAAATATCTATAAGTAGCTTAAAATAAGTTATGTTGAAGCTCCAAAGAAGAGTGAGTTTATTAAATTTCTAGATCATACCCAAGATAAATTACCCCATAGGATATTTTCAAGGTGAAGTCTACATGTTGGCTAGAAGGTTAGATTTAAGGCCTAATAAGACTTGTTGGTCATGGCTTAGAAAGTAATAAGAGAGATGGTAGCTAGATGAGGTAACATAATTAGTTTTCATGACATGAGTGAGAAGGTTAAAAATGACAGATGTGATTCAAGTTTTTTTAGGTATGTGCATGAAGTTTCAATTCTTGGTTTGCAAGAAAAGTCTTTAAAAGTATTTCAAGGTTTCTCAAGTGCATAGAATGAAGAGTTGTCTACTTGAGAAGGTTTTATTAGTGATCATTGGCACATGAAACATATGTATGAGATCCTAATATATTCATATTAGATGATTAATTGTTATAACTCAAAGTTTTAAGCATTAGTTTTTGGAAAGAGGAGCTAAGTTTTATGAAAGATTGTTAAGATTAGAAGGTGGTCTAAACCATCATAAAACCCTAACAATGACTTGATGTTGAAGATATTATTATAAATATATTATAATAGTTTTATATATCCATTAAATCTATTGAATTTTTAATTTAAATCTCCTATGCATATCTAAGTTTCATTGGTTTCTTAGGTGAGTGAGCAGACCTTATAGGAAAGTACTTATCTTTTAGAGACTTGTTGTAGTGTATAGATTTGTCCAAGTCAAAGTTGCTAAGTGGATGAAGATAAAATTTTGAGACTTGTATTTTTTTTTCATAAAGATTTTTGGAAAGTTTTTAGATCTTAGGTGTGCAAATTTGGTGATCCAAGCTAGCTTGTTACTAATAGACATAGTGGTATAGATAGTAAGAAAATTAGATAGAAGTGAGAAGATGATTATTGATTTGTTTTCATGTAAGAGTGATGCATTTAAATGATTTTTTTTTTAATAGTGAATTATCTATCCATGAATTTCAAAATCTTTGAAGTTAGTGTAAGAGGTTAAAACATTGAATCCAAAATGGCTTGTCTAGCTAAGTAAAGTCTATGAGAGAGAAGGTCAACAAATTGGTCTATAAGACCAATTGTTTTCATTAAATATCATGATATGATAGTTTATTTTGATATGAGTATGTTATAAAATCCTATTCATGAATTTAAATCCCTTAAATATATTCAAACATGTGTCATGTTCGTGTTTCTTTCACTATGTTTTGGAGTCAATTGGCAATTTTGAGTGAAAATATTGTAGAGAAGTGTTTGAGCCTATTTACCATAATTTGAAGCATTATATTAAGTTTTTGATGACCTTGATATCATGAGGTTTTTGAATATGTAATTTTTTTTAATGGTTATTTGTAAAAATTGAGTATATCCCTCAGTGTTTCAAGACAAAGTTTTTGTATATGCACAAGTTTTGTATATGCAATGATTTGAGAAAGGGAAAAGGTGTTGTGGACCTATAGTAAATTTAGATAAGGTCTATTGAAATGGAATATTATGTTTTCCTTCCATTTTTATTTTTTTTATTTGCTTCAAAGAGATCAAAGGGTAATGTGTTGTTAAGAAGGCCTATTAGGTCTTCATAAGCCTAAAAGAGGAATAAGAGCTAATCAATGCATGGATGACCGATTATATTAATTGATTAATGTATAAGGAATGTTATTTTAATATTATAATACATATTCATGGTTTAAGTGATTTTTATGTGTATAAAACTAAGAAATATGTGATCAAGTGATTTGTATAAAATCAAGGTAGTTTAGGCCTATTTGGTATGCCTAGAGGATGATAAGTATGTGAGGGTAGAAGAGGATAATAAAATGATATAGATCATTTGTGAGAAGGAGGTCATGAAAAACATCATAGATGTCATGAATATCTAACAGAGGTTTTGCATATGAATATTGAGGTCTTAATACCTAATAAATCCATGGACAGGGCTAGTTGAGTGAAGAAAGCTAAAGGTCAGTTTGAGAGTGATAGAAGTGACCAAAGAGATGAAGGATTATATCATCATATATTGTGTTCATGTGTTTCATGTTATTAGTATTTTATGCTTATGATTACTATGATGTACATTCTTGTTACAATGGTTCATGTATTATTAGATGAAATTAAATGAAAAGTTTTGAAGACTAATTCACCCCCTCCTAGTCATCTTATTTCCAATAATTGGTATTAGAGTAGGTCCTTTATAATAGGCATGAAAACCTAAAGGAGATCCTAAGAAGTAAGGATGGCTAGTCAATAAGCTCAAGGTCATTTATCTACCATTAAGGCTCCATTATTCAATGTATCTAACTATACCTCTTAGAATGTCAGAATGAAGACATATTTGATGTCACAAGGACATTATATCTGGTAGTCAATTATGGATGGGTATATTTCATCTAAAATTCCACCAATAGATGAATTAGGTAGAAAGTTTAGTGAAAATAACTCCAAGGCAATGAATGCCATTCTACATGGCTTATCATAGGTAGAGCTTGTAAAAGTAATGCATTATGTTTCAATAAAAGATATATGGGGAAAATTGAAGACCATCTATGAAGGCGACACCAAGGTAAATATGGCCAAGTTATAGACCCATATAATATAGTTTGAAATCTTGAAGATGAATGAATATGAAACTATTGCATCCTACATGTTGATGGTTGATGAAGTTGTCAATATCATAAGAGAATTGGGAGAAGAAATGAAATATTATACTATTATCCAAAAGGTATTGAGATTACTGACTCTTAAGTTTGACTCTAAGGTGTTTACAGTAGAAGAGATGCAAGATTTGGAAAAGTTAGAGATGGATGGGCTTCATGGCATCTTGACTACTTATGAGATGAGATTAAATGAAGGACAACCTACCAAAAAGGAAGTTGTTTTCAAAGTTGAAAAGAAGTCAAAATCTAAGAAGGTCAAATATGAGGTATGTTCAGATATTGATGATGATGAAATCATATCTATGTTTTCTAGGAAGCTAAGTTTTCACTCAGGTAAGTACCAAGGTAAGTTACCCTTCAAATGTTTTAGCTATGGAAAGATTGGTAACTTTGCATCCAAGAGTCCTAACAAAGATAAATATAAGCATAATGAATAATATGATGGAGATGATAGAAAAGTATATAAGTCTAAAAATAACAAGAGAGAGTTCAAGAATAATGGAATAAGGAAAGGGCTATTCTAAAATAAGAAGAGTTTTTATACCAAAGAAGATAGTTCATCAGATGTAAGTGATTCAGATACATCTAATAGTGATGATGGAAGTAATGAATCTGAAGATGACAATAATGAGATTTTGTTCATAGGCATAGAATCAGACAATTAGGGTTGTTTAAATGGTAAAGTCCTCATTATTGATAATAATTATTTGAATAAGTATACTATGAGAGTGAAGAAGGAAAACTAGAAGTGGATCTTGAAGCTAAGACCATGAGTGCCTTAGAAGAGTTGAATCTTGTGAAGTCATTAGTTTAAGACTATGAGGAGCATATTAGATTATTTGAGGAAATGTTGAGAAACACTTATAATGAGTATGAAGAGATCATCCAATAAGTTTAAACCTACATAGAGATTATGGAAACAAACCTAAAGGCTAAAGAGGAAGATTATAGTAGGTATGAAATGGAAACATAATATTTGAAATTTGAGTTAGATCAAGCATTTAGAAAGGTGAAGAACTTTGTGAAATTTAAAAAGAGCACTAAAACTTTAGATGATATTTTAAGTATTCATAAGTTTACACATGATAAGATAGGTCTTAGATTGAAAGAAGACCAAAAGAAGTCACCTCAAGTCAAGAAAAAGACTATTGAAGACAAGAAGGTCAAAATGAAAAAGACTATTAGATAGCCCAAAGTTAAAAGGTATGATAGTTATTTTAATGGTTATTGTTTTACATGTAGTTAGTTTGGTAATAGAGAAAGCGAATATAGAAGACACTTTAAGAATGAGTACTCACAGAACTATGAAAGAAGAAGCAATTGGTCAAATGGATATCACAACCATCATCAGTCAAATGGTATGTATAAGGTGGTATGTTAAAATTATCACAATGTAGAACACTTTTCAAGATTCTATCCTAATAAAGTTATAAAATCATCAAATCAAATCAAGAAGTTTGAAGCTCTTAGAGTGCAGGAAAGAAGGCAAATAAATCTATGGAAACTAAAGGTAGTAAAGGTAAGTCATGATCAATATACAAGATCAAGTGGACTACTTGATGAGATAGAGAATACCTCAGTTGAAAAATCAAGTAAGGAATGTCAATAACACTTTTTATCTAAATGTGTTGACAAGGTAGTCAAAAAAAATAATAAAGATGACAAGGTGGATGATGAGATCAAACCTAGAGTGCCAATCAACTCCATAAGAATGTTAAATAATAATCAAGCTTGTGAAAATATGGTGATCTGGTAATCTCTAGAGTTCATCTTATTTTAGTGCCCTATAAAAATGGGTTGGATCCATTAATATTCATGGATAAATTATTCTATCATCAAAAGCATGAGGTTGTAGTCAAAGAAGATTTGAAGACAAAATGCAGACAATTGGTATATAATAGGTAAGATTTTGATATTTGTTTGTTTATTTGATCCTGATCTATGAAGACTAAGGGGGAGTCTTTGTTTCTATAGTTGGTATCAAGAATGGGATAGCCATGTGTATGGTCAAGAGTTTGGTATCTTATTCAACCATGTCAATAAAGGTATGTGATCTTGAGTTCTTAGTTCTTTGAAAGAAGATATGCTTGATCTAAGGAGGAGCTTGGTAGATCTAAATTCTTTGTCAAGAATGTGATTAATTTTGATATGAATGAAGTTAATGAGAGATTATGTATGAGATACTTCATAGACACTATTTGTTTAGATTTTGATGAATTAGCTAAGGGAGTAAACTGATTGAGAGAATTTTTTGAGATTAATTATCATAAGTGATTGCCATAGTTTTTGAAGACTGTGTGTCATCTAGTGTATTTGATCGATAGTATCATCTCATAGGGAGAGAGTGTGATTTTAATAGTTGTAGATAATCTTTGATATCTACTACTAACAGAAGCATGGTGGATTCTTTGTTTGAGGGAGATCTATTAAGATTGTTAACTGACCTTGATATATGTTGAAGTGATCTTGTAATCTAAGTTCATTCTGAAAGAGATGAATAGTTGTGAAATATGTTTGTCATTAATGTCAAAGGGGGAGAAAGATCATAAAAGGCAAGAAAAGATGAAAGATGAGAAAAGGGGTAAGATCAAAAAGGGAGAAATAAAAGGCAAGAACTAAGTCTAATATATGATTTTCATTAAGAGTGGTTAACATAGTTTTCGAAGTGTGTTTACCATCAATGATAAAGGGGGAGATTGTTGAACATTGTCATTGATTAAGGAAGAGTCTTTTGAGAATTTTAATTGAGTGTTGAGATTTGGTAGTTAATGTTGTCATTGATGTCAAAGGTTCTTATGAAGATGCATGGCTCTTTCATTAATGTCAATATATTATCATTGATTTCAAATGTTATTGTGAAGATGCTTGGTTAAGTAAGCCTTGAGGTATGTATATGATGAGTTTTGATTGTCAGCATAGTGAGTATTGTTGTTGTGATGATAGAATATTATTTGAATAATTATTTAATGTTAGATTGAGTGAAATCATTGAGAAATAGCATCAGTGAGTATATGTTAGTTTTTCAAGTGTCAATAATATTTTAATGATTTATATAGACCTTGTGATATTATATTTGTAGGTGGAATGTTGAAATGAGTGAGCTCTAAATAAAAAATTGTATGCTCTGAAGATCTATGTAAGTATTCTAAATATACTGTAAATGATCTAAGAAGATGAAAATGCTCCAAAGAGAATGATACAAAGAATAATTGATAGTGTTTGAGCATGAAAAAAGTTGTTTGAGGTTCCTATAATTGATTAAAAGGTCAGATATAAAGATCTATATTTGTAGCTCTAAAGATGTTATGAAGATCACAGTCAAGCTCTAAAGATCTATAAGTAGCTCTGAATAAGTTATGTTGAAGTTTAAAATAAGAGTGAGTATATAAAGTTGCTTGATCATACACAAGAGACATTGGAACACAGGAGAGTTTCAAGGTGAAGTTTACAAGGTGTTTAGAAGGTCAGATTCAAGGCCTAATAAGACTTTCTAGTCAAGGCTTATAAATCAAGAATAGAGATGGTGGTTAGATGAGGTAAAAATATTAGTTTCCATGATATAAGTGAGAAGGTAAACATTGATAGAGGTGAGTCAAGTTGTTTTATGTATGTGCATGAATTTTTAGGTCTTAGTTTATAAGAAAAGGATTAAGAAGTATTTCAAGGTTTCTCAAGTACACAAAATGAAGAGTTGTCTACTCGAGAAGATTTTCTTAGTGCTCATTGGCATGTGTAGAATCTACATGAGATTTTAATATATTAATGGTAGATTAGGAATGGTTATAGATCAAATTTTAAATCATTGGTTTTTAGAAATAAGAGATAAGTTTTATGAATGATTGTAAAGACTAAAAGGTGGTCTAAACCCTCATAAAACCCTAATAGTGACCTGATGTTGAAGATTTTTATATAAAGAGATTAGAATGGTTTTATATGTCCATTAAAGTGATTATAATTTAATTTAAACTCTCTCATGAATCTCTAGGTGTGATTGGTTTCTTAGGTGAGTGAGAGGACTTTATAGGAAAGTGTTTATCTTTCAAAGATTTGTTGTAGTAGACAAAATTGACTGATTCAAAGTTGTTAAGTGGATGAATATCAAAGTTTGATAAATGTATTTTTTGATAAAAACATTTATATAAAAGTTATACATCTCAGGTGTGAAATTTTGGTAATCCAAGTTTGCCAATTGCTAACAGACCTAGTGGTATAGATAGTAAAGAAATCAAACATAAGTGAGAAGATGGTGCTTGATGTGTTTTCATGTAAAAGTTATGCATTAAAATGCATAATGATGTTTTTTTGGTCTTGATTTATATATCCATGATTTTCAAAATGTTGTAATTTAGTGTAAGAAGTTGAAACATTGAATCCAAAATGACTTATCTAGTTGAGTAGAGTCTATGAGAGAGAAACTTAGCACATTGGTGTATAAGACCAATAGTTTTCATTATATCTCATGATATTATTAGTTGAGGTTACTTTGAAAAAATTATAATATAATGTTCATGCATTTAAATCCCTTGAATATATTTAATAATGTGTTAGATATTCATGTTTCCTTGACAGTGTTTTGGAGTCAGTTGTTAGTTTTGAGTGAACATCTTAAAGAGAAGTGTTTGAGCCTTTTACCCTAAGTTGAAGCATAGAATGAATTTTTTGATGAACCTAAGGTCATGAGGTTTCTCAATATCTAATTTTTTCCATTTTTATTTTTAAAAATATATTATATGCCTCAGTTGTTCAAGACAGAGTTTATGTATATGCATAGGTTTTTATATGTAGTGATTTGAGAAAGGGTCCAAGTGGTGATTGAACCTAAAAGGTGTTTTGGACCTAAATTGAAGTTATATAAGGTTTATTGTAATTTAATATGATGTTTTCCTACTATTTTATGTGTTTTAATATGATTTAAAGAGATCAAAGAGTAATATGTTGTTAAGAAGGCCTATTAGGTCTCCATAAGCCTAAAAGAGGAGTAAGGGCTAATTGATGTATGACCGGCCTATTTTATTGATTGATTCATGTTTAAGGCATGTAATTTTAATATTGTAAAACATATTCATAACTAACCTAAGTTATTTTAATGTGTATCTAACTAAGAAGGATATAATCAAGTGACTTGTATAAAAGCAAGGTACTTTAGGCCTATTTGGTATGCTTAGAGGATACTAAGTGTGAGAGAGTATAAGAGGATAATAAAATGATATATATCATTATTGAGTAGAATGATATCATTAAATCCATTAGAGATGTCATGAATATATAATATAGGTTATGCATATGAAGGTCAAGGTCAGAAGACCTAATCAAGCCATGAAGAGTGTTAGTTGAGTGAAGAAGGTTGAAGGTCAATTTGATAAGGACAGAAGTGAGAGAAGAGATAAAGGATTATATAATCATCTATTTTATAATTAATAAGGGTTATTTAAGGTGATAAAAAAATAATGTGGTTGAGTTGATGCTGAGTCATCTAGGGGGTTGGTACCTCCTTCAAAGTGGGTACTTGTTAAAGCCTAGTTGAGTTGGTGCTCCATTGAAGTTGGTGCTTCACTAAAGATTAATGTTTCTCTTATATGAATATGTAAATTTTCTTCATTATTGGGTTTTATTCCCATTGAGGGTTTCCCATATATATGTTGTGTTCATGTGTTTCATACTTTTATGATTTGATGTTTATGTTTGTTATGATGTACATGCTTATTAGAGTGGTTCATGTATAATCAAATGAAATTGAATGAAAAGTGTTGAATACTGATTCAGTCCCTTCTCATTAATATTTTTTCAAATAATATTCTAATACCCTCTATGGATTTATAGCTCTAGGTTCAATTTCATGCTCTGAAAGTGAGTAGAAATGTCCTTTTCTACCATTTCTCTCTCCTAAGTAAGCCTTAATTAGGCCTCCCTATCAAGAGAGTGAAAAATTATTTTAAAACCTCCACAAAATTTCCAAAACTCAAATAAGTGTGTGATTAAATTAGACATCATCCTCCCCTACCTTCATGCCAAATCTAAAGATCTTGCTCACTGTATTGACCTACAAAATATTATAAATGGTTAATTTATCCCTATTTCATATAGTTTTGTATAATATTGTGTCAAAAAATAGAATTTTAGGATTATCATGTGATTATTTAACAATTTTTTGGTAGTTTTGAATATTTTATAATCCATTTGGAAGCATGAAATTTGATTTCTCTCTAACTTGGTCTTTATGGCTTTCCTTGGTAGCCTGAAAGTGTCTTAACTTATTAAGGATGGTTCATAAACATCAAGGAATTAAACCTCATAAAAATTACACAAAATTGAATTAAAATAAGATATTAAACTTCCATAATAAGATCAGGTTCTCATGCATCTTGTGTAATCCATAACAAATAATAGAAACTTACCTCTTGGGCTGCCAGTGAGAATTCTTTGAGGGTTGATTAAGTTTTAGGTATATTGGTGGTTATCCTATGTTATTTTTGGTATATTATTACCTAAATGGTTATATTATTTCCTCCTTGAAATCTTCAATAGGTTTATTACCACAACCCTTCACCAAAATTTTACAACATGTCACTATCCAGACCTAGGTTTCCTAAATCAAATTAACCAAGAAACCCTAACTACCTATGTTCTCATATTTCCTCTTAATTTAAAATGTATTTGAATTAATATAATGTATATATAGGTTCTCAAATTCCCCTTATGGTACAAGTCTCAACTCAACTCACTTCACTTCATCACCTTTCTTGGTCTAACTGCCAAAACAAGTTTGGGCATGTGTATGTCATTTTGGACTATACAAGGGTAGAACAAGGCATGTTAGATTGTTTTATAAGAATCTTGAGATGTTTTAATATTTATTTAATTATCCTTTTAAGGCCTCAATGGTCCATCTCAAATCTAAATCATTGACTGGCCATCGTCTTCAACTGACTGCTATAAGTAGGTTTGTACATGTACTAGGACTGTATATGACTATGTTTGTCTTTGTTGTTGGGTTTGATATCATGATGGACTATGTTATCACCATTAAATGATAATATAAACATATTTTTTGGTATAATTTCTTATATATATCCTTGGAATTCCTCAAGAAACCAAACCTAACTTTGTGAATCTAAGCAAGACTATGTGCATTTAGATCTACTTGAAATGAATAGAGTATGCTAACCTTATTTTACACTTCTTGCTAGGTATGATATTTTCCTGGAAAAAATTTCAAAATCTATAAATCACCCTATATTACCTTATTATCATTAAAATCTCATACAATCTTTTAGACTCTCAAATAAAAAATGTTTTATTCTTACCCTGATTAAGCAAACAAGGTTTCAAAGTGTGCCTTCACTTGGGTGAGTTAGAGAGTTATATGAAACTCTATAGCCACATTAAAAAATTTATTCAGGTGTTTTAATTCCCTCTTATATCTTTATAAACTTATACCTTCCCAATAAATCACTTATTCTTGATAGAGTTATGCTAACCAAAGACTATGTGTATGTAATCAGACTTTGTGACCCTATTTAGTCCTTTACTCTATAAATTATTGGCTTAATAATTATTTGAATTAATTGGTTTGATAACCATAATCTTATTTCCATATTAAATCATACACAAACCCATTTTTTTAAGCTTGAGAGGGTCCTTGAGTCACTTATGCATATCTACAGGTGATTGTGTGACCCTTGTTTAGACATTTTTGATCTTAATGATATGAGAACTTTGAAATAATTTCCATATTCCAAACATCACACAAACACTATTGAATCAAATTTCTAAGTATTCAAATCTCTAAATATATCTATAAGAGGTTGTTTGCCTATATATATCCATTTTGAATGGGTCTGAAGTATTGGTTTTTTAAGAGTCCTTCTCACAATACTAAAACTCTTTAATATCTTTCCATGTAAATGATCAAATTAAAACCTTTTCAATCCCTTGAAACTCTATGCTTTCATCCCCATTCATTGTCAAGATAGAATATCTTCTCAACTAGTGGTTGTAGGTGTTGATGTTGAAGGAATTTATTTTGTATTAGGTTTATGACCTTTTCTTATCACTTTCTAAGTTTCATAATGGATATATTATGTTATTTTAGTTTCTTAATACCCTTTTATTACCTTGAAGTTTCCAAACCGTTATCAATCTGACTGTTCAAATCCCATTTCAATAATGAATGTTTGTGGGTGTCCACATGAGATTTTTGAGTATGGAGTTTGAGTTTTTGGACTCTTCAACTAGGTCATTGGTATCTTATGATTAACAAACCATGATAAAGAGATAATCTCACTATACTACCAAATTCATGGAATATTCAAAGAAGCATTCAACCTCTACTCTTACTGTCAACATATACATAGTTTGTAGGTATGTCTATTAAGCATATTAGCTTGGTCCTTAGCATCTTGATTCTAGTTTATTGGAAATTTTGAATTGATCCACCATTATTTTCATCTTTAATCCATAATATTTCATGCTTAAACAACCTTCAAGACATGTTGACAACATTGGGTTTCTCTAAATGACAGACCTATAAGTCTATAAGTGACCATTGAAGAGAGTTCTCAGTGTGAAAGGTTTTTAGTCTTGAAAAGTGTAAAACATGATAGTTTAGAATAGAAGACCATTTCCTAATTTTTATTAACATTATATACCATTAAAATTTAATTCTCAAACTTTTGTAAATGCGTATTCAGACCATTGAAATCACCTCAATTGTTATACACATAGAACATAGTCTACAATGGAGATATGTGACCATTTGAAGATATTACAGATTAATTAAATAATTATAAGAATAATAATGGATTAAATAAATAGTAGAGGAACATATAAAACCATTCAATATGAATTTGACCACCTAAAAACTCATAAACATATAAATTTTGATAGTCTCCTCAAACTATGCACTAGAGCCACTTTTCATGCCAAAAGGACATCCACACATGCCACCAATAAGAATTAAAGTGTCTGGAGAATATACATACCTTTGATAATCTATTCCAACTAGTTTTAAGTATCCATGATTTCATAATTTGTTTTAGAATTATTTCAAATTCATCATATGGGGATTTTCTCCTTCAATAAGTAGTCTAGGCTCTAGAAATTGTTCATAAAGCTAAGATCACCATTAAAACTACCAATTACACAAATTGGAATCCCATATAGGTCCCAAATTTTGTAAAAAATACCAGCCCCAAATTCTACTTGTGCCATCTACTTGAAGTTTGCCTTCACTAGATTATGAAGGGGATGATGAGAGAGAGAAGGAAAATCTAAAACTATGGAGCTCCAAACTTATTTCAAATATTTTTCCTAACCTTTTAGAGATCAAAAGATACTCTAAAAATATTTTCACTTGTAAGTGACTAAAAAATTCTATACAAATTCTTCTAACTCCTCAATATGGCATTAAAATCTAAGAATCTAACTTTTTTTATCCCTATTATAGGTGTGATAGTTAATTAAATGATCTAGGTTCTTTGGAAGGTGTCTTTTACAAATTTTAAAGTTAGGTAACTTTTAAAAACAAAAATATTAACCAAAATCACCCTTTATATGCATTTTTAACACCCTCAAGTTAGCAAATAAATTTCATATATTCTATAACTTCATTGAAATAAACCCCTAATCATATATGGCATAACTTTAACATGGCTTATTTCCTCATGACACTCCTATATCACTATATGACTAAAATATGACTTTACCTTAGCTTCTCCAAACTAACCTTCAACAATTCTAAAAATGTTAAAATGAAGACTTTTAATGACATTATAGGATATAACATGACCATATGACAAGGTTAAATTTATATTGGGGTGAAAATTTTGACTTGGGGTTAAATTTGATCAACAAAAACATCTTTTTTATGTTTTTCCACTATCTTTCTATGTGTTAATTGATCTACATATCCTACTAAGATGTTTTGGTAGAATCAAACAATCAATTATTGAGATACTATTTTTAGGGTACCATGGTAACCTTATTCCTTTTTCTCATTTAGGAGGATAGTTATAAATTATTGGGAAGGTGACATGATCTATGATAAAAAAAATTAAGAATATGGTATTAGTTACTACAATATGATCTATTATAACTTCATCCAGATAGAAAGACAATGTTACCTCATTAATTTTCTTATCATTAGTTTTATCTCCCTGTACCATAGTCAACTATGGTGTAGGGCTTCAATCAAGATCCATATATAAATCATTGTATAATATTTCTTGATAATGTTTTTATCTTTATTTAATTTGAGCTAAATATATTCTCAACTATGTAGCGCCCAAGCCCTCTTATTTTCATCTTTTCCATCTTTTTATATTTTCTATCATAGAGTAAAAAAAATCTCAAAACTAATTTTTTTTTTCTTTATATGTATATCATGCCATGCTTTTTGGCACCTCTTTTTTTGCATTTGGTTATATGTGGCTATAAATCTTCTCATCTATTTTTTTAAATAATTCTAACAGTCTATCTTGAATAAAATCTCTTTCAAGCATCCAAAATGTTACCACAAGTCTCAAAATAGGTGGTATGTATTCCATTAGCATCACTGCTTCTAGTCTATAAACTAATTGAAATGGTAAATATTTAGTCAGCCATATGTATGTGGTGAAGTACACCCATAAGAATGATAGTATCTTTGTATCCCACTCCTTTATCTTTATGTTACATACTTTTATGAGTAATTTCTCTAATACCTTATTGAATGATTATATGATGACATTTTATTATGGATGATAAAGATTAATTTTGTGATGTTGGATTAAGAAATGTTTCACTAATTCTACAATTGTATTATTTATGAAGTGTTTTCCTTGATCACTCATTACACTCAAAGGGCATCCAAACCTTGTGATTATGTTTTCATATAAATTTTTGTAGTGGTATTTGCATTATAATCTTTTGGTGGAATAACTTATTCCCATATTTTAATATATTTTTATCTAGTGATAATAAAACCTTGCATTACTTTTCCTTACCACAAGTTTAATTAGGCCTATAAAGTTGATTGACAATTTTTTGAATTGGTCTACAACTTGAACACAATATTTATATTTAAAAATATGAAATTTAAGTCAAAACACACACACTTATAGATTCATAAATAATGATACTATTTTATGCACATACATACTATGATAGTTTTAAATTGGTATAGTTCCAATGAGTCATGATATTGATTCATGCACATTTACACATTTATTATAAATAACTATCACAATTATTTATTTTTAAATCACTTTTTAATTTGCACTGAGTAGTGAGTAACCTTGAATTTATAAATTCCTTTACAATAATTTATTCATATTTTTACAGGTAATGTAGGTTGAGGTTAAATGATGCTTAATGACCATGGAATTACTTCTAGTGAACCTATCAAGTGGTTACCATTCTTCATTAGATATACATAGTTATTTAGGTTAGTACATAGTGTACTTCTCCCCATATATGATGGTTAGGTTGTATTCTCTTCTTAGCCAAATGGATTTCATATTTATACAATATTAAGGTTTTATCACCCTAAATTTCTCCATGGTTCAACAAAAAGAACCAATATCTAAATGCTTTAATGTAAATAACCTTTCTCAAATTCTTCAATAAGGAAGCATTATCTTCAACAAGTTACAAGGGAAACTTGGTTTTCACTAACATACATGTGTACTCCTTAATTGCTCTTTAAATTTCAAGTTCATATTTAAAATATAAATTTATGGACAATGAATACTATATATTTTTTAAGATTTTTCAATTGAGTTAATTGTATGCTAGATCTTTCTAATAAAGACAAAGTGTTGTGTACACCCTTAGGCATATATTTTAATTTTAATCTAGTAATTACATTACTATAATAAAATGGAGGATTTTAGGGAGACTAAAATATGGTATTAAGTACTTAAGAATGACAATCTTGATATGCATTTATCATGCATTAGATATGCACACAAATATGGTCTTAACACTCCATTATCTCACACCTACATGATACCTTATGAGTTTTACACCTTTGTTACATTGTTTCACACCTATAGGAACCTCACTATATATTTTAAATCAACGCACTATTATACATATACATTCCCAGATGTCCATTCTATTCCTCACATACATGGGTTAGTAACATCATAATAGGCCAGTATCCCCAATAGATAATGACCTAAGATTGACATTATCGACCCTCTCCTATTAATTAATTCTCCTTGAAATCAAACCTTTTCTTAGGTTCAACCCATCTTCCTAGGGTACTGGTGGTGTGAGAAACCAAATTGGACTCATATATACAAATCAAGGCCTCACTAGATAAGAGAAATAATAGTTATCTAGTAGACATCTATACACTATTGCACATTTATAAAATCTTCCCTATTCTTCCTAAATTTTAAATTAGTTGTGAGCATCACAAGACACGTTTGAAGCATACTAAATCCAACTCAAATCAATAATTTTCAAGAATACAATCCAATAGTAAAAGATCATAATTTCACAATCACACTATGTGGGAGAAATATGTGCAACTTGATTTCCCTCTTTGGAGTATGAGATACATAAGAAATTGTCAATTATTAATTGGGATGATTGGGGTCAACTCAACCCATTACACTTTCTTAGTTTTTATAGGTTTATATCCCTCACAAACACACCTAGGTTTTCGAGGTGAGGAAGTTGATATATGGAGTTGTGTGAATCATTAAGGCTTAAAATCACACATATAGAGCTTTCATATGTAGGTAAAGGTGATTATATGGTCAGAAACCTAATTTTCCATAGGTCATTATCAAATTTATAAGTTTTTATCGATATTCAATACTAACCCAAACTTGATGGAACTGACCCTACATAGACAAAAACATAGTTTTGGATTTAGGAAAAACACATTCTTACTTATTTTTATTTCCCATTATCAAAAGTTGGTTACAGTTAGATATTCAATATGTAAAGCTAAGTACTCATCCCTTGTTGTAATTACTATATTTTTCATATTCCACTTGTCACAAAATTTTACCTTCATATTCATGCTTAAATTCCATATTTATTAATTTGAATTTATTTATTAGTTTATATCTTAATAGGCATTTTAAAACCAAATTATGGTAAAGAATTCTATGCCTATAAATTTGGAGTCCCTCTTAACCCTAAAATCTATGATTTGGTATGTAGTTCCATTCAACCTCAAAATTCTTGATTTGGTTTCGAAGTCTTATGGGTGATGTCTAGGCCTAATTTACCTAAATTAGTATTAATGACTTGGAATTGGGGGTGTTCAAGGTACCTGATAGGCTTGATAGGGTTTGAGAAAAATTATTTTAATTTACTCAAGTGCCATTTAGACTTGAAATACCAAAAATGGTCTATTCATCTTAGTTTCAATTTTCATAAGTTAATCAAAAGTTGATAAATGTTATTAGGTTTGAAAAGTGTATGAAATTTGAAGAATGGGCTTGGTTCCATCAAAGCAAAAATAATTGATATGGTCTAAAAATAAATTTCATATTCTTGTTTTGTTCATAACTTTTGCATATTAACTCTATTTTGAGTGTTATTTTAAGATTTAGAAAGCTATTAAAATTAACAGTACAAATAGATGAACTATTTTATACTTAGATACATTTCATTATGGTTTCACATCCCAACTATAGTACCAATGAGTAATAGTGTGTTAGGCCAAAATTTAACATTAAATGACTTTTTCTAATATATTAAATTCATTCATTTTGAATTAAACATTATTTTTCAAATACAAAGTCATAAACTTTTTTTTTATGTAATAGTGTTCCAAAAATAAAATAAAAAAACACAGGCTAATTCTAGGTAAGTCAAAAAGTGAACTCTAGTGTTGAGGTAGTTTTAGGTATTTATTTAGCTACCTTGAAAGAGTGAAAGTATAAATGGATATATTCTTAGGATTTTAGGGTTCATATTTTTTATTTTCCCTTAGTTCATGGAAAGGGTTGCTACAATTTTATTTATAATTGCTCCTTTTCTGTGATTTTGGTGAATATAATGCAAGTGATAATATAAAATTAATTTTTGCATACTAGATTTTATCTTTGTTTGTGAAATTATTACTTTCTACTCATACTCATAAAATTCATTATTATTCTACATTTTATTTATTGTGGGTTAAAACCTTTAATTTACAAACTTTGTGTTGAAAATGTAGGTGAATGGGATTTGAACCAATCACATAAAATAAGATTTAAAAAGGGACTTTATGTTTAAATAAACCATTCTTTCTCTCATTAAAATTTGATCTCTACATTTTTAATTCATACATTAGGGAAGTATTTCAACCCATTTAATTAAAAATTGGATTATTTAAGTGGTTTTCTCCATTGTAGGTTTCTAATTCTCCCTTCCACCTCTTCTCATTCTTTCTCCATTTCTATCTTTCTCCATTTTTACCCTTTTATATTCATTTTTATACTTTCTCATTAAAATTACTAAAAATTTCAAAAACCCCCATCATATGGCTGACTTATCCCTCTCAAATGTAAAGTAAAATCACCAATCAATTAGTAATTTATCCATTCTTGTAATTTTTATGTCACTTCCAACTGGGCACGTTAGTGAAATAACAAAATGAATAATAACAATCTAAATTCTTGATAATTTTTTTTATGACTTTATTAAATATGGAAGTGCCTTGTGAATTTAAATTTTATAAACAACAAATATCCTCCCATGCAATGGAGGTTGATACCTCTATTGAATAATGTTGTCTAGAACCTAATCTTGCCTAAAAAGGGATTTTGAAACTAATTTATCTTTTGATGTTCTAAATTTGTATTATGTTACCCAAGATTTGGTTGAATGCTATAAAAATATGTATCTTAAAAATGGTTAATTACAATAATATCACTATCTTATAGATACTTAATGGAAAAATATAAAGAGAATAATAATCTACATAGGAAGATGTAAAAACCAACACTAATTTAAATTACTTCATATAATGATCCTACAATCAAAGCCCTTTAGAAACAATATAGAACTAGTGTTTCTAAGGTAGAAAGATTAAATTACATATTTTTTATAGTCACAAGTCCATGTATATTATGAAACAAATACAAAGGACATGAAAGATTTTACAGACATAAAAATACATCATTAGTTTGAAGAAACAAATATGGCATGCATGAAAAAAGATTTTATCTCCACTTATTTTGACTCTAATTTCATATATGAATCATAGGGTGATGAAGATAATGCACATTATTTATGGATTGATGGAAAAATAAAGGACATACCATTTTTCAACATTCCTTTTGATGCATTTTTTTCATATGGAGATGAAGAAATGGTTTCACTAAGAAAATATTGCATTATGAGAATTAAAAAGGTGATAAAAGGAGAGTAAAATCCTAGCCATAATCATGAAGTCTTATAGTTTGGAGAAGCTATGAAAAATAAGTATGAAAATTTTAAAATTTTATGAATCCAACAAGTAAATATCCATATGTCAAAAAAAATATCTAAAGCTTTTCAATACTACGAAGTTTTTATTTCAATTCAGTACCTGGAAGCTTATAATGAAGACTTCCTTTGTGAGTCATCATATTTTTTCCCTCTCAAAACTATCATTAAAGAAATTAAGGTCACTAAGGAATGTAAAAAAGTATACATGTCATTTATATAGTTCCATATCAACCTTTGATAAGGTTATATTAAGATTGTTTTTGTAATAAGAATGAGGTTATCCATCATAAATAAAATGAACCTATGTTTGTTGAGCTTTCTAATTATGAATCAGGTGTGCAAACCAAGAAAGAATACATGGGATTATATAAATACTAACACCATAATGATCAAGATAGAGATAAAAATTAACTCATTACTACATGGAATAAAATGCTCTTGCATCAATAGGATCATTCTGCAATCATTTCATTGAAGAAAATTCTAATAGTTTGGCTCAAGAGAAATAAATTGCTTAAGAATTCTATATATAATTGAATGTATCCCATTAAAAATAACATTAATGGAATGAATAACATCATAGGATTCATTATGTTGAGTAAATATTCAATGTTTCCACTCATAATTGTGTTGAAATTATTCATGTGCTAAGTTTGGGTAAAAAAATGAGATGATGAGGATTGTCATATTTATGTTGAAGATAACATCAAGGGGTTTATATTTTATCTTTTCAATGATGATAATTTTACTTACCAATTTCATATCAAGATTAACACCATTATTATATCAAATTTAAATAACCAATAGTGAGGAACATTTAATCACAAGAAGATGGATTAATGGATGTATTGCATGGTGGTAAAAAATAAAGTTATATAATGTCAAATTATCAAACATTCAACATAATAGTTGATGTCATTGAAGAGATAAAATATTTTCCTAAGATGATTACATAAAAGTGAACAACATATTCCTAAGAGTACCATGGATGAAAGTTGGTTTCTAAGCTAACATGGAGAGAAGATGAAAGACTTGTTCTGAAACATTCATGTCATAAAGAGGTAAGATTTTTTTTAAAAGATGTAAGAGAGTAGTTTGGTTATCATGATTTTATCATTCATCTTTAAATTTTGAGTGTAATTTTAAAATTCATTCTTCTCATTCATGATCACATGCATATTCTTGAACAACTTAGATTCATTGTGTTTCCTAGCCATCAGTTTGTTCATTTGACTTATTTAGGCCTCATGAGTTCATCATGTTATTTTACAAAGGTACATACTTCTGAAATCAAGTTGATGGGTTTGAAATGTCTTACTATTCTACTTATACCCTTGTAAATATTTCCATATTTTCCCCATTTTACCTTATTTTTACCTTTTCTATTTTCATTATGTGTGTTTTTTTCAATAATTGTGTTATCATTATGGTGTTCCCTCCTTCCCCATTTTGGCATTTTATGCCTTCAAGATGTTTAGTTGGATATGTTCTTTGATATAAATCTCTCAATTTTCAAAATAGAATATTTGGAAGGTATGCATAACTGTGTTGACAATTCTAATAAAAATATTTTTTAAATTTACATTATTGTACCTACGACAATAGTTAAATAGTGTTATTCAAAAGTAAAACGTGGTTAAATATTTAGGTAAAATGCATGACAACAAGTTTAAGGAAATGGAATCAATGTTATAAGCCTAGGGGGAATAATTTGTAAGATTATGTAAGAAATGTTAGTATAATTGATATTATTTTTCTTAACAATAACAATGGATTGAGAAAAAAATCATGACTAAGGTGGAAAATTCCTAGACACACACCACCATTGTATAATGTGGAGATGAGAAATGTCAAGAATCCTATCCATATTAAATATCATTGTTATCCTCATTCTTCATTGGGTTCTAACTAGACCAATGTAGTTCCAATTAATAAGGTTTCATACAACATAAATGAAAATTTAGTAAAAAGGGTAGATGTGTAATTATATTTTACTATCAAAGTTCATTGGTTAGACTTTAGCCTTGAAAATTTGTATGAATTTTATGTGAATACGAGTCATGAAGATATAAAAATATGGAAATGTAGTATCTCTGAGTTATAATTCATGAAAAATTTCAAATGGTGATGTGGTGATTATAGTAAGTCTTGGGATGTATTTGATCATTAACCTATTCTAAGTAACATGAGATATTTTTCATATTTTGGATGAAATGGTAATGGAATTATTTATACAAAGGCAATGGATGGGAATGAATGCCTTAATTATATATGTCATGATTTCATGTAGTTTTATTTTTACTATTAGACAAAAATTATATTATGGATATCCTAAAAAAAATATCATTTTTTTTAGAAGGCAAATACATAGTCTATTTCTTTATAAAATTAAATGAGTTATCTAAGTAAAAGATGAAAAAGGAGAGAAATGGGTATACATGGACCTCCTCACCAAGAGGATGGAGATTCCATTAGTATTGATTTTGTCCTATGTAATGAAACTAAAGTGGAATAATAATTTCTTTCATAACTGGTCAAGGTGCCAGATAAAAATGTTGATAAGGAACCCCATAGGATAAAATTATATGACTAAACATATAGCCATTAATATTGTAGCTTGTAGATGTGTTTTAAGATAAAATTAAATCAATATAAAATACATTATACTAATAGATAAATAATAAATTCTTATAAAATAGTACCATCCATTTATGACACCATAATTGTTCCACTTGAGTAGAGCTACTTTCCTAGAAGGATATTTGTTTAACATATGAATGTCCTTAGGTAGTTGTTAGTAGATGATGTGGACTCATTTGGATATAGTAATCAAACATAGGAGTTTTACATGTGGAAACTTGGGGGGTTGAAACAAATATCAATCAAAAATTCCTTTGCATATTTTTATAATGCATATTCTCTAGGAAGGAAGCACATATTCTATGTTACAAGGAAATAAAATAAATTGAGATCCACTTGTTACAATTAAAAATATGAGATTCAGATACTCAAACAAAGTGGTATTATGAAAACTAAGAACCACTTGATACAGTTATTAATATATATATATATATATATATATAATATAGGACCAAGGATAAGTGTGATCCATTCAAATTCCTCAACACAAGTTGGTTGTTATTCAAACATTAGTCAACAAATTACTCCATTGACAACACCACATAATATCTTTGAAGAAAACATTGCAAGATTAAAAAAATGACATAAAATAAGGGAATTATTATATAAAATCTAAAAAATATCCTTTACATGACATTATACAAGGTCTTAATACTTATATTTCACATGACTAGATGATATAGACCATTACATCAAGCATCCATTATTTTTTTAGTTAGTATCACATTGGAAACTAGTTTGATCTAGAGAAGTAGTCAAACAAAATTAATTCTCAATAAAGGTTGTGGTGAATTTAAAAATTAGGTTTAGGTTTGATCATGTGAATGGTATTTATAAGTTTGTAACACTAGAATATGTTTGGATTTTTCTATCTTGATTAGATCGACCTATGCATATTTATACACATTATAGGAAATCATTATCGATGTTTTTTTAACATGATACTTCAAATTAGTTTGTTGAGATTATGTATACATGATTTTTTTTTAGATTTAATGTTAACAATATAAAAACCCATACATGGGACTTACTTGTTGGAAATATACAGGTCCAGGTGAGCAACAAACATACTAAATCAAAGAATAGGCTGGTCTATACAACTACTAACATATCCCAGAGCTAGATAAATAGTGTTGTAAATACACAAAAATACATGTTAAAAAGAACTAAAATAGGGGATGGTAGAGTTTAAACAAAACAAACACAAACTTGTATATATAATATTGATTCTAATCTCTATTACAAATTGATTACATCAACCTTATAATAAAAACTACAACTATATTAATATAAACTCACAAATAACTTATATTTTATCCTTTTATACTCTAATTCTATAGATTCTATAACTTATCCCTTTGTTATCCTTTAATATATATATATATATATATATATATATATATATATATATATATATATATATATATATATATATATTCTAATTGCTATCATGAAACATTCTCCTTGTATCTATTTTTCATAAATCTATATGCTTAGACTATTATCTTTTTCTTCTATTCTTTATTTGTTGTTTTGTTCCTTCTAATTTGTTTGATGTTGTTTAACATAAAATATCCTTGTTTACATTCTATTTCTTTCATTATCTTTTTTTTATAATTTTTGTATGACTTCTCCACCTACCAAAATAATTTCCCCTAATCCAAATGGTTACCAAAGATTAAAATTTCAAACTCCTTACATTAAATGAAGTAGTTGAGTTTGATTAGTTGTTGTATAAGATATTTGAAGCCAAGAAAAGTAGGTGAAAGAAGTTGGGAATAATATGTTTTAACACTCCTCCTTATTCTTGACCCTTTTTATATGATCTATTGAACTCTTCTTAACCCCTAAAACATATTTATAACTTATTCTTATTTGCCTATGTGCTTATGAATCAATTTTGAGCATGTTTGGAGATCTTTTATTCATCTCTAGAGCTAGATTAATGCACTCTAGATCCATCTTGGAGGACTTAGAACTAGAATGGTGGAATTTATATCCATCTTGTAAGACTCTAGAACTAGATTAATGGACTATGAAACTATCATATGCAACTCTAGATCTATATTGGTGGACTCCAGATCTAGAATTTAGGACTCTAAACCCAAATTTGTAGACTCTATGAGACTCCAAAGCTAGACTAGTGGACTCCATACCCAACATAAAACATTCTATATCAATTTTTATTGCATCTATGACCCTTAACCTCTTTCTTAAATGCATAAAACTATATTTTGGTAAAGGAGTAGTGAATATATCAATAATTTGTTTCTCTGACTTTCAAAATTTAAGATCTATCACCCTTTTTTCAACTAACTCGTTAATAAAGTGATACTTGATTGAAATATGTTTGCTTTTACCATGAAAGATGAAATTATTTGTTAATGTAATGGAGGATATGTCATCATAAAATATTTTTTATGCTATCTATTTATCTTCATGAAAATATAATAGGATTATTTTGATCCACATGACTTGGCATGTTATTGCATTCAATGTTATATACTTAGCTTCAGCCATTGAAAGTGAAACTATGGGTTGTTTCTTTGAAGCCCATAAAATTCCTCTTAAAACAAGATAGACCACATATTCTTATGTTTTCTTTCTATCATCAAGGCTACTAACCCAATCACTATTTATGTATCCAATTAATTAAACTTCATCTTCTACTACATATAAAACTCCATATTCTCTTATCCCATTCACATACCTCAATATCCTCTTTCCTACTTACCAATGTGTTTTTTTTGGTGTCTCCATGAATCTATAAATGAGGTTGGATTCATATGTGATGTCTATTCTATTTTCAATAAAATACATTAAACTTTACAATAAGTTCTTATACTATGTGGGGTCCACATTACTACTAAAATCTTCCTTGTGTAATTTCAAACTTGTCTCAGCTATGGTAGATATTGGTTTGTTGTCTAACATTATAAACCTCTCTAAAATCTATTTTGCATACTTGTATTAGCATATAAATATGCCTTCATTCATTTTATTAACTTCTATCCCAAGAAATTACTTTAATAACCCTAAATTAGTCATTTCAAACTCCTTCTTCATAGATATTTTGAACTCTTTTATGGACTAATTTTCATTTTTAGTGAATATTAGATCATCAAAATAGAAAAAATGAATAAAAATACCCTCATTTCTCACCCTAATTTAAATATTAGGCTCATTTCCACTTTTACTAAAGCCAATGATCAACAAATAAGAGTCTATCTAGCTATAACATGCCCTTAGTGCTTGCTTAAACCCATACAATGCCTTTTTCAACCTATTTAATTTGTTATCATGCCTGAGAATATCATAACTAGGTGGTTGTACCACATAAACATCTTATTCTAACACACCTTTCAAAAATGTTGACTTAACATCCATTTGATACACCTTCCATTTGTGTTGAGTAGTTATGGAAATGATTGTTCTCACCATTTCTAGCCTTTCTATAGGGGAAAATCTGTCATTATAATCATGTCCAAGCCTTTGATTATAGCATTTCACTACTAGTCTTTATTTATGCCTCTCTATCTTGCCTTCAAGAGTGATTTTGGTTTTGTAAACCCATTTCACTCTAGTGACCTATTTTCCTATTACAAGGTATACTAGTTCCCAAGTTTGATTTTTATCACTGGCATGCATTTATTCATCCATTACTTTAGACAATTTATTTTCCTTGATTGCATCCTCAAAATAGATAGGATCAACTAATAAAAAGATATCAAAATTCATTGTTTCATCCTCATTTTCTTCATATCTCGACTACTCATAGACTTGTTGCAAGCTTATTATCCTTGGTAAGTGTTGAATTGAGCTAGATGAGGATGAATTTAACTCATTATATACTCCTTGACCTCATTATTATATACTACCACAAGATGAATTATCCCTTTGTGAAATTGGGATCTAACTTAGTGTATTGGTGGTTGTACCACCTACTATTTCATTTTTAATAAAGGATCCACTAGCCCTTGTTTACATTTGTTGCTCTTCTTGTGTCTCTTCCCACATTAAATCTTCAATGAACTCAACATCCTAGATGATTATAAGTTCCTTTTTTATTATATTATACAATTGGTAAGCTTTGATTACTCACTATAGATAATTAAAATACACTTCTCTCCCTTATCATCCCACTTTGATATTATTTACTTGGGCACGTATGCATATGCCAATTCAACACTTGGTTTTTGGTTACCCCATGAATATTGAGGTATCATATCCCTAACACTCTTATTTTTAAAAATATTTATCAAATATATGATTATTTCTATAGCCTTAGCCTAAAACTCATTGGATAAAAAATTTGTTTTTAGCATGCTTCTTTCCATCTCTTGAATGGTATGGTTCTTCCTCTCCATAAAGCCATTCTTATGTGGTGTATACATGGTTATAAATTACTTCTTGATGTCATTATCCTTAAAAAAAATCATAAAATCATTTGAAATATATTATCACCCTCTATCCATTCTCAAAATATTTATGTAATGGCAACTTTGCTTCTCAACCATGGCCTTGAATTGATTGAAGGTTTCAAATGTCTCTTATTTATTATTCAATAAGTACACCCATGTATTTAAATATAATTTATATATGAATTTCATAAAATAAACATTTTTGGATAAATAGGGAGTCTTCATAGGGCCACACAAGTCTAAATGTATTAGTTTAATATATCTTTCTCTCCATGGATTTCCCATGGTAAATACACTCCTATGTTGCTACCCTGATATGCATCCTTCACATATTTTTTTTGGTTTTTATATGAGTCAAATAACTCTCTCCATTTTAATCTTGTGAATAAATTTCATCCCACCAAAACTCAAATGACCATACTTTAGATGCCAAAGATTAGACTCATTTAATACAACTATTTTGAATGCTACTACAAGTTCACTTTTCATATTTATAGGGAAAATCCTATTGGTTGTCATCTTGACTACTAAAATATTCCTATTTCATCCACTCCTATAAAATATGATATATTTTTCATCTTCAAATCTCCACTTTTACCCCTTTTAGACAAGCTTCTCAATGCTAATTAGGTTTTTCTTCAACCTAATCACATAGTAAACATATTGAATTTGTCTTTTATCACCTTGCTTGGTGCAAATAAAACTGTTAACTTTTCCCATGACTAGAACCTTCTCATTTTTTCTAATCTTTTATTTTTATTTGACTGACTCCTCAATGTGGTTTAACATTTTTTTGTTCACACTCATGTGTTTGTTATAAATACTATCCAAATACTAAGTGTCTCTAACACTTTTCTTAGCTATATTGCATGTTATAAACAAGCTTCAAACTTTGTAATTCATATTAGGTTTAGCTTATTGTGTCATGGATAAATTTTATCTTTTTATATTCATATCATACTTTTTTTTCTACACTTACTAACATAGTGTCCATACTTCTTGTAATAACAATATTTTACATTAGAATTAGTAACTTTTTGTACAACCACCTCTTTAAGTGTTACTACTCCTTCCTCTTCCTCTTCCATGTGATTATAAATGGTTATGTCTTCTACCTTCTTGATTATTTCAAGTTCTTCCTCTACCTTTATTGTTTTCTCCTCTCCTCCTACCTCTTACATTGACATTATACTTGAAGTCTTGTTCATGAGAATAAGTGGTTGACCTATTCAATTTTTTTTCATGGGTTTGAAAGGAACACATCATCTCATTTATTATCATTTTTATCAAGTCCTTATACTATTTAATAACAACCACTATAGTGTCAAATATTGTTATAAGGATCCTCAACACCTTCTGAATGATTCTATAATCTTCAAGAGTGTCACCATTTGTCTTAATTTAATTAACTATGTTTATTTTTTGTAGGAAGAAGTCATTTATTAAATTATTTTACTTCATCATCAATTTATTAAATCCATTTATAAATAACTACAAATTGAAAAGATTCACCTTTTCATTACCTTGATATGCAAGTTTTAGAATATACTAAGCTTGCTTAGAATGGATAGTTGTTATCTTCAGAAAATTAAAATTAGTTAGTGTCATTTAGATGTAACTAATAGCCTTGGAATCCTTCTTCATATTATCTTTCAACATATTTATTTATTCTTGAGTTAGATAATTAAATGTTTTTAGGTCTACAACCTCTTTATAACCACCTTTTATAAGCTCCCGTAGCTCTTGTGAGCAAAATATTATCTTCATCTTAATACACCATGTGTCATAATTTTTCCCTTTAAATTTATGAGGCTACTACTAAGAAATATTTTTTTCTTCCATGTCTAAAATACCTTTTTAACCTAGGGGTTATGATACTATTTTTTGTAAATATATAATCCTAGGTGAGCATCAAACACACTAAAACAAAGAATAGGCCGATCTATGTAGCTACTAACATATCCTAGAGCATAGATATAGTTTTATAAATACATGGAATGACATGATAAAAATCACTAAAAATAAGAGATGCAAACACAAACTTGCATATATAATATTGATTCTAATCTCTATTACAAACTAATTACATCAAACTTATATAAATAGCTACAGTTGTATTAATACAAACTCACAAAAAAATTATATTTTGTCATTCTATTCTATTATTTTGTATATTCTTTGACATCTCCCTCTATTATGTTACAACTTCTATATTATGACTAATTTCATGAAACATTATTCTTACATTCTCTACCTTGCATCTATTATTCAAAAAAAATTATGCTCAAACTATTGTATTTTTCTTCTATTGTTTATCTATTATTTTGTTCCTTGTAATTTGTATATTGATGATACACATAAAATATCCTTAATTAAATTCTACTTGTCTCATTTACCTTTTTGTCTAATGTTGTCTTGACTCCTCCACATACCAAAAAACTTTCCCCCAATCCATATGGTTGCTAAAGATTCAAATTAATTAATTTAAATGAAATAGTTGAGTTTGAATAGTTGTTGTATAATATCTCTTGAGCCAGGATAGGTAGCTTAAGAAAAAAGGTAAAATATATTTTAACATGAATGATATTATATATAGGTAATTATTTCAAAATATTACAATCCAAGTCACCACATTTTATTAATCATTTTGTCAAATTATTTGTCTACCTCAAAATGAATCACAATTTGATTGTCATATATGCACAAATTCAAGTTTTTTAAAAAGGAATTAGATTTTTAAAGTAAATTCTAATGGTATGAGTAAATTGAATCTCCACCATTTTCCTTGCTTTTACCAAAATATAATATTATCAACATGGGATTTTGGAATATACTTGCTACATTTTCCATACATGAAAAAATGATAATTTTAGCTTATATAAGACATGGGTTTCCTTAAGAGGTATTGACATTGTCCAATTTAATTAGTTTACCTTCACCAACATTGTCTAAAACATGTACTATATTAAGAGCATTGGAATCAGTTATGAACATTTATCAAAGTATGATATAAATATATATTTTTAAATCAAATGAATAAATAATGTAAACATTGCATCTATAAGGTATTGTAAAAAGTTTTTAAGGTTCTACAAAATAATGATATACCTAGAAAGGCATATGAATAGTTCATTAAAATTTTAAGGTATTACAATAAATAAAATTAGATGATTGAATCATGTCTAAGTGGATCTAAGATAAATTACACTAGTTCCTAATGGACTTAAAAGGGTCTAAGAAAAGTTTTTAAGGAGCCTAATAGATCTAATATGCATGATAGGATATTTAAGAAAGTTTAATTGAGGAAAATAAAACAAATTGTATCAAATCCATTATAGAACTCTCAACTCAGCTATCAGAGGTTATCAAGGTGATTTATGTGCCAATATAATGAGGAGGAAGGAATTAAAACAAATAAAAAAATTCCCTTAGGTGTAAATCCAAGGTGGAAAAATAAATGAAAATATGAGAAGTTCCTTCTAAACATGAAATGGCTAATTTGGTCTTATCTCAAAAGCATATTTATTGGTGATAATGACACATTGAAGTTGAGGTAGAAAGTGTATGCAATAAAAATAATATATATCTAAAACTTATCCTATTCAATAATATATAAGCTTAGAAAAGGTAATAAACTAACCATCTACTTATCAATACTTTGTTATATTAGGGTCATGACCAATTATGGATATGATAAACCTAACTAAGGGATATCTTACTACATAATAGAAAAGGATAGGTTTTCAAGGCCTCTATTAAAATTTAATCATTTAATAACCTTAGCTAGGTATTATAATGCAATAAATGGAGACTAGCTAATCTAATAAACTAATATACAATCTAATCTAGTAAATAAACATATAAACTAATCTAGTGCTCATCAAATCTTGTAGCACAAATGGGAAATATAATAAACAAGAAAAGATAATTATGTTAAATATAATATATAATTAATCTAAATAAGGAGAGATAAAATTTAATCCATTACTTATACAACATCTACTTAACCAAAATATGAAGGGTTAGAAATATACTTACCTTGTTTAATTAAACCCATCATGTCTCAATCTATCCCTTGGCCAATGGTGATTTGAAAAAGGTTATTTTGTCTTGTGAGTGTCATAAGGATAGGTTATATCTATGATAAAGCTTCTAATATGCATATAGTACCTATAAAAGACAATATTTACTACTCTAAGGCAAAAAACTAATCAATGAAACCTCAAAATGATAGTATAATCAAATTTGTGAGCTATAATGATGCACAATTAAATTATCCTTAATTTGGAAATGAAGTGAAGGGGGTATTTATATCTAGGGATTAACCTTAACCTTATTGATAATTTAGTTGATAAGATTAGCTTTATTAACCTTATTTTTTGGGAAATAGAGCCATTAGCCTCAAACTAGGTTGACTTGGGCTAACAGAGTTCTATAACATGCATTAAATTCCTAATAAGGTTAGTTGGGTCAATGTAGTATGAAAAAATGAATAAAAAGGGTGATTTTTTGGGTAGGGGCTATTTTGGATGATTAATTACTTATGAAAGTGTATATATGAGTTTTTATTGCTTAGCGAATTAAACAAAGGTAGTTTGTGGTGGTTTTTAGGTAATGGTGTAGGGGTCAATAATCTTGAAAAACACCAAAGTTATACCAACCCATTTCATGATGTACCCTTTAAGGCATGCACTCAAAAAGATTGAGACTCGATTGGTTCTTGTAGGAGATAAATAATTATTAACTGATAATATTTTTAAAATATTATGTGTATATAGAAATTAATGGATATAGTGAATCAATGAGGTAAAAATCAAGTTGAATATTGGATTACATATTCTACCATCTTGATCACTATTATTTTCACTATGATAAAGCTCTAGATATTTATGTGTATAAATAATTTAAGTTTTATTTGCATAGATACACATTGGATTAATTAAGTTAATGTTCACTAAAAACATTGAATATTCAATAAGGAAATATTAGTAAAAAACATTTCAAATGAGCACATATAAGTGAATTTTATAGGAGATGAAACATAAAAATTAGGAGTTAAATTATGGAGGTTATTATATTTGGCTTTAGTAAATAAATGAGTTTGTTGGTGCTTCTAAATATTGAAGTAAAATTTTAAAACAAAATCATCATGATATAATTTTTCATAAATTCATCTCTTTTATGAATTGAGTTACTTGTCTTTGATTCTCATATTTAACGTTGAACAATGAAATAGTTCTCATTTCTCATGATAAATCATGTAATTAAATGTAAAAGTGCTCTATTAATTATGGGAAATGACCCAAGTCTAATGAAATATAATATTTTTTTCATTATTTAAAATATTATGTAAAATTTTATACTCATATAAAAAAGTGCTCTAATTTTGAACATTGATTATGAAATCAAATCCATAACATGCATTTTTAAATGCAATAGGAAAAAATGTCTTGTCTCCCTTCACCTAATTTTTTTCCCAATCATTGGTGTATATCCATAATTCCAACTCATTTACAATGTGTTTAATCCATCTCTTTGCTTTTAAATTTATGTAATATTTATCATATTTTTCCCACATCTTAAGTGCTCAATCGGTCATGCATTGTATTTCTCATGATCCTACCACTAAAACCATCTTGATCCAAAAACCATAATGAGTCAAAATTCCCATCAAGGAAATTTTTTATAATATAACATTCAATATATATATAAGTACCTATGAATATCACTTGTAAAATATTACCCATTTTTTGAGACCTATCATTAATGTTTTTATTTTTAATCAAAGTTTATATGTAGGTGTTGTTCAAGTAATATATGTTGTTTAAGTTAGATATTGCACATTGAGAGTCATTTTTTAATCTCATTAAAAGTGTTGGAAAATTATTTCAATAATATACCATATGAAAAATAATGGATGATTATGAGATGAATTGATATAGTCTAGCAACACATATTCATTACTCTTATGATTGAGATAGGCAAACTATCTACCAGTTAGATAGATCAAGAAATGTGAGTGTATGTTACAAACTATATATAATAATTCATATTATTAAATAACTATTCACCCAATAATATTTATTTCACACATAGTCAGATCCAACTGTTAATTTTTACACTTTCTAATACCACCCCAAATTGCACTCATAATAGGTAGTTAGTGGTAAATCAAGCCCATGGATGATTAAATTAAATATAATGAAGATGTTCACTCTATGTCCCAATGTAAAATACTTGGTGATCCCATTCATAGTGTCGTACTATAGAAATTTTAAAAGAAAATTTTAAATGAATAAAATTTTAATAATTGGCATTCGTGGACAAAGAACCAAAACATAACACTTTGTGATATGAAATCATATATTTTTATTCAATGTCATGATAAGAAATAAATCATATTTACAAATTAATCACAAGATCATCCACTAATATGATTAGGTATTTGTACTTACTCAATTTGGTGCTTGTTACACTTGTCATTCATTATACTTGGCATTCATGTAACTTAGCATTTGAAGTAGCATCCAATGTTCATTAAATTAGATACATGTTTGTATTTAGGTTTTGTTGAAAAGTGGTGTTTATTCAATCCAATATTTAACTTATTTAATCTAGTGATCATTTTATATGATTAGTTACTTATTTGATTTAATATTAAAATAATATATTGGAAAACTAATTTCAAGCACCATGATGGAGTTTAGAGTTAGTTTGGTTCAACATTAAGGTGAAAATTAAGATAAAATAAAACATTCAGAAAACCAATGTATTAGAATTTGAGTCATGACCAAAAGAATATTTTTTATACCTAAGGACTCAAAAAAATTTCCCTAATTTTGACCTTTTCAAAATTTCAAAATATATTTTCCATTGGGTAGACCAAGTTCAAGAGATGAATTTTGAATATAAACACTTAGTCAAAAAAGTTCATTTTATGCATCAAAAGTTGGAATTTATTTAAACCTTATAATTATTTAGAATAATTATATTATTTAATTAATAATATTCTAAAATAGTTTGATTTTTTTCTATTTTTTATTATATAAGGTAAACCTAGTTTTACAGGGACCCTAAACCATAAAAGTGAAATAAAGAGTTTTAACTAGGCCTTACATGGTCAAAATGAACAAAAATGAAATGTCTAAATAACGAAAATAAGATCAGACATAGAAAACATGTTAATTAGGGAGACCCTCTTGGGTATCATCCATATTAGAGTTTTCCTTTGGTGGGAAGTTGGTCTTGTATTTAAATGCTTTGGTTTTGGTCTGATTCTTGGGACCCTCCGCTTGTTCACTAAGGGAAATCATTCTTGAGCACTTCTTTTCTTTTACTTGGGGGAAGGGATGCTTAGGGGGGATCCCCATAGGGGACCCCAAGGTGGATTTGGGGTCCTTAGGGGATTTTAGAACTAGGGAAATGGGAGGGGGTAGGTAATACTACACCAACACATGGGTCATGGCCTCCACCACCCAGTGAAGTTTGTTCTAATTTTGGATCAGTTTTGCCAAATCAAAACCCACCTATTGGATCTTTATGTTAAAATTTTGAAATATTAATTTGTTTTTCTCTTTATCCTATTTTACAATGACCTTACATTTTTGATCATAGGTGGAGGGAGAGCCGAGGGTGATGGGTTTAAGTTTAGGGATGAAAAACATTTTCAAGGGAAGGTCATCCAGAGGGGAATGGGGTGAGTTGTTATGAGGGAAAATTTTAGTGTTGGGGAGTGAGATCATAAAGGGATCCCCATCTAGGGAGCCTTCCTCAAAGTATTATCCTTTAGGGGGTAATTTTTTTCCAATCAGGGTATGACCATGTTTCACTAGCAGAAAGATGAGGCCTTAATGCAAGATTGGATTAGCTGCATTAACCTGGTGGAGGAGGACTTTGATTTTTAGGGATTTCAATAGAAAATATGTAAGTTTTATCTTAAAATTGATGAAATTATTGATCAAAATGAAATGGTGAAAAAATATCAAGGTGTACTTATCTTCTAGGGTCATGTACATCATGACTTGTAAGCAAACTTTAGGCTAATATTTGGGTAGGTCAGCATGAGAAAATCCCTTTTTCTTTGTTTGCACAAGTTAATTAGTTAAAAAAAATCATTTTAGTGACTCCTATTTATTTTATTTATACTTGTATTATTTTTTACTTATGCAATCCATGTCTATGACTTCTCCTATAAACTCCTTAGAAACATTAATGGAAATCCCCCTCATGGAACCCTTCCTTTTTGACCAAGAAACAACAAAATATATTACCACTAAAGGATTATGCTCAGTGATACACTCCATATACTATGTTATCCCACCTTTCTTGAGATTTTTCCACACCTTTTTATTTTCATGAACCTCTTTGTAGGATGTTGGCTCCATTCGGTCTCTATCACCACCCATGTTGACAAGAGTTACAAGGTTGGATGGAGCAGGTCAGGGCATATGAATGCTATAAAAATAGCTAGAGATTGTGATATTAAGGATTCCCTATAAATCCTTCCAATCATAATTTCATTCCCTTTACTTGAAATTAATTTGAGACTAAAATTCCATGATTAGGCCATTTGAAGTGAAAAATGACATGTGCAAAAACATGATGGATTTAAGTGTTATGTGTACCTTCAACATGGATGACACTAAGTGTCATAGGGGGGATGTTGCCTTTATTATGATAAGGTGGTTGGATCATCATTAATCATATTCTAAAATAATTTTAGGTTTTTTTATTAATATAACACTCATGTAGATTTTTTTTTAAAAAATGATGCCTAACTATTTTAAGTTTTTTTATCATATAATAGGATATAGGTGGTTGGATAGAATATGTTTATAAGATTGACATCTTAAAATTTAATGACAAATGTTATTATTTATAATTGAATGAATAATAGATTTATCCATTATTTTTTGATGGAATTAAATTATATGATTGTTTTATTATTACTATATTTGGTATCAAAGTATGGAATTATGTGAGTGAGAGATTAGGAGAGAAGAAATAATATATGAGGAACTTTAGGCACTTCAAATTTTTAACTCTTGTCATGCTTCAGAAAACAAAGATTAATTTTTTTTTCTCTATTTTCCTTCATGAAGATTCATAACTTTACTAAAATAAGCATAGAATCTATTTCTAACCATAAAAAAGGGTTCAACATCATCTAAATTAGCCTTGTAAAAGAGATATGTAAAATTTATAAAAAGGATTAAGGGAGGTGTCATTTTGACAAAAAAACAAAAAGAATAAATAAAGACATTATAAATATTTTCCATGCACATTCCATCCTTCCAACACCATATTTATACAAATGTCCATTAAATCACCAAGCCACAAAAAATTACACCCAACAAATACATTCCAAGGATAGAGTGAGCCTTGAGAAGCACCATTATTTTACCTTTCATAGCTTCAGACATAATCATTCTAATTGGCCAACAAATGTTTAATATTTTTAAGCTAAATTTTTAATTTTCATCAAATTTTAGGGCTGAGAGTCTATTTAATTTAAAAATTCAAAGAAAGTTTTATTAAAGTAAAATTTTAGAACATTTTAAAAGTATTGCCCACAAACACGCCTAAACACAATTATTTAATTATCAGTCAAACCATAAATATCTAAAGGATACAAAATTTGTGTGCATGTTAATAAAAATGTTAACAAACATACCCATAAATAATTTCTATCCAAACATCATACATTTTTACTTTTAATTATTTTCCTATATGTGTTCAGAGAATTGTAATAATGTGATATCTAGAGCTTCAAAAGGAATTGTTTGCTGAAATTTGTGAGCATGCATAAAATTTGTATTAAAAAAAAAAATGTAAATTTCATTTAGTGATATAAGAATAATTATTTTTTAAAACTAGGCAAATTAGGTCTATATAGTACCTAAAAAAATAATTAATTCTGTAACTTGAAAAAATGAGGCATTAGGTCATAAAAAAAGTTTAATTATGTGAAATAGCCTATAAGATCTCTTTATAAAATGGTTTTATTCCATCCTCCATAATTCTACATATTTCATTTTTTTCATGATTTTTAAGGCATAAAATAAGCCCATACCATATCAAAAACATTTAAAATCTAAACAAATGTAAATACACAAAACCTAAAATTTTGTTTGGAAGTCTAAAATAGGGGAATAACACAATTATAAACTAATTTTTGTTTAAAAATACTTAAATTCATGGATTTAATTATTTTTTATATTTTTTTTTCATTTTTTAACAACACATCCCCTAGGTTTTAATTATGTTCGAATAATTTTAAAACTCATAAGAGTTGTTTTTTTAATTTGATAGGTTTGGGACCTAAAAACCACCACTCAACAATAAAAAAGTATAGAAAAAAAAATAATAAGGCCAACCTAACCTATTAGATGTAAAAAGTTAGTAGAGTTTCAATAAAAAAGGCCCTAGAAAAAAACTAAAAATAAATCCACCTATTACATTTCCTCAAAGTGACTCTCCTTCCTACTTCCACCTATCTTAATTTTTACACCTATCTTCTTCTTCTTTGTAGTGAAGTGTGTTATTTAAATAGGTACAACATTCAATCATGCACATAAATTTGGTTATCAAGCATTTCTAGGGTTAAAAGAGTTAGGTTCAAGTGGAGTAAGGTCTAGTGCATAACATTTAAACACACTAGCACATTGGCATCCATTTCATGTAAGGCACAAACCTTATGTGCTCACTCAAAGTGTGACATCGAAGAGGCCAGGTCTATGTTGGGCTAGTTGTGCCATGGCACAGTTGAGGGTTGTCTAGGGTGTAGTGGTTCAAGGGATTCATGTGTTCTCTAGCATGGAGGCTCAAAGGGATAAGTCCATTAGCCCATGCTCAAATAGTGGTGGTTGAGGCCTTATCAGTGCATACAAGTAAGGGATTCCACATGGGGATGTCTATTCATCTTAAGGTCATCATTCGATGCTAGGTATAGTGTAAGGGCCTTTCACAATGGGTAAGAGGGTTAAGTGTCATGAAGGTACCACTTACTAGTAGGGTTGAGTCTTAGTTCATCAACATTATTCATGAGGAGAAAACTTCACAACTCAAATAGTCTATAACACAATAAAATAAAACACTAGAAATCAATATTCATCCATTGATATCTTATTTACAGTAAAATAGCTAGTAGTAGCCTTTGCTACTCAATCCTATTTTAACTAATTCTAGAGGCTCATAGGTGAGCATGGATTACACCCATTACTTAAAATTACAAGACTAATCCCTTTATCACTCTCAAATTTTATAGAGCTTTGATATTAATGGTCTCCTCCTTTTTTCTCTTGTAGGTCACCTTATTTATATAGGTGCTAACCACTTTTCTTCCTGATTGGATATGCATGTGCCAAAGGACAGGTAGTTGTAATCTTGTTAGCTCCACTACACCATATAAGACAACTGGGTGCATGTCAGGGGCTAAGCTATTTATTGAGGATATATAACTACCTACTCCATTACTCAAATCTCCCTACTCCTCAAGTCTTAAGCAATCATGTGTAGGACTGGATAGGTATGCCTCAAGACTCATGACACTATGCAACCATTGGGCAGTTGGCACAGGGACTCCAAGAGTTTATCTAGTCAATTCAAAGGTGTGAAAAAGGGGTCCTTCACTTCCTCCATGGGTCTCCACACACTGGGGTTGGTCTAGATAGTGTGGTATCAAGTCTTCTTAAAAAGGGGTCCCAACATCACCCCATGCAAAATTTCTAGTCCACCCTAGACTAGCCTAAAAGTGACTTAGGTACATAGAATTTGGGCACACCCTATCATAGATCCTCCTTAAAATTTTCAAATCCATGGATGGTGACCTTAAACTCTTTAATGGCACCATCTACTTCTTTAGATGTTGATTTTAGAGAAAGTACATCTATGTTTTCCAATTCCTTTATAAAGGCTTCCAGCCTTTCCCTTGCCCTCCTCACTCCTCCATCCATGAGTTCACTCTACTTACTAGACTTTGTCTAGAAGGTGTAGAGTATTTCCTCTATGTTTTTCTCTTGTGTTTTTAGTTAGGCACTGAGGGAGTTATATTTTCACCATCACCTACATGTTCTCAATCCTTGAAACTATGAAGGAATACTAGAGTAAGGCATCCTTCTCCTCCTTTATTTTCTTGAGGCATGCACTAATGATCTCTGTCTAATCTAAAAAAATATACAAAAATGTGTCTAATTCTTTAATGCCTTCTTTGAGCTTGGTGAAGAGTTATTCAACCTCTTCCATCTTCTTTGTTAACTCTCCCCTTATAGCCTCATAAGGGTCTTCCTTCTCCTCTAGCACCAACTTTAGCTTAGGGATCATCTACTCAATGAGCATGTAGGCATAGTCAACCTCCTTCATACCAAAGTTGTCAATGTTGTCTTGGAGGAAGGGATTTACTTCCTTGGCATGATCAATCAGTTGTTAGAGCTTGAGTTTGGTTTTTTCAAGATCCTTCTCCTTGTCTTTAGAAAATTTCCTCCATATGTTGGTACAAACATCATTGATGATATTATTACATGCCATAGAGTTTGTCATCTTGATCAAAGCATTAGTAAAGTGCATAGGGTTCATGTCATATGGGTTCATCAGGTGATATTTATGGCCCTCTTCTTGATTTTTGGTGCATTAGATGGCCTTTACAAGGACCTCAAACTTTGGCTCATCCATGTAGCATTTCGTGACCTATGAGACTTGGTGGTGTGTAATGGATATGGTAGTTCTTATAGGCATGCACTCCATAATATATAAGTCATCATCCTCCTTAAACCCCATCTATTCTCTCTTATGGTTCTTAATCTCAACCTCTACTTCTTTGAGCTCTTATTCTTCACTAGTGCTGGTGTCAGTCCTCATTTCTTCAATTCTCTCTTCTTCTTTATCTCTTTCCTCTTTGGTGCTAGACTCACCATCTCATTATTATTTTGGTTGTTCTTTAGTAGACTTTTCCCCCTCATCCTTTTCCTAGTGTGATGCCTCTTCTTCTACTTATTTTTTTATGGTGCCAACATTGCCTTTATGTTCCTCAAGTGCCCCCTTAGAGTTGGGGTATGCCTTCTATGTAGTGTCTTCCACTATTTTTTGTTAGTAATAAGTGCTACTTTAGCTTCTTTCATGGGCTTATCACTATCGGAACCCTTCTTTCTTTCCCATTCTTATAACATGCATGCCCTTTCCTCTTGGGCCACTTTTTCTACCCATTCCTTCTTTTGGTCACATTTTACCTTTGCCTCTTCCATCCTTTCCTCTTTCTTGGACTTTCCTTTTTTTAATTTCTTTTAAATGCTTATATGGCACATTTTTCTTCTCTCTTTTTAATTTCTTTGGCCTCGAGTTGATTAATATCAGCTTGACCTAGGCTTGAGGCCCTAAAATCCTTACACTTTTGGTGTAAGATGAGTGATGTGTCTATGTGGCCTTGGTATAGGCCCATTCCTATCCATTTATTCAGAAGATATTCCTCTTCATTTCTTACACCAAAGGGAGTTTCTTATTCAGGCACTTCATCTACTTCAATCATCTCTTCCTCTTGCACCCTACACACTGCTTCTCTTTTTTGCTCCTATGCCTCTATCATTTGGATGACCTTGGTAGCCACCCATACCTTATCTATATTCTCTTTATACTCCCTTAACTCCCATTCCTATTGGTTCTTGGCCTCATAGGATCCAATTCTCTTCAACCTACACCTTGGTCTTTCTAGCTGTGTTTGTGGTAGAGGTGAAGGGGATTGTTCACAAGGGGATGATTCTATGTCCTCAAACACAATGTAGGTTCCTCATTCCCACTTTTCCTATTTTGACCCCTCTTCTCATGTGTTTTATTCTAATTTATGGGAAGTTTCCTTTTCTTTCTCTTCCCCTTTGGGCTTGTGGGGGATCAAGAGGCAAAACACACATGTTTCTGGTATGATTCTATCACTGAGGCTTCCCCCTCTGAAGCTATCTTTAGCTTCAAACTCTCCTCGATCTCTTTAAACATCTCCCCCATTTTAATTTTGGGGATCTTCTACTTTTCCTAAGTTGTGTGGGTTCTTTCCTCCCCAACTAGGACTAGGGGGTCTCTTCATTTTTTGGTACTAGACCTCGCATTGTCATCCTTTCTTCTAGGATTCATCACATAATACAATCTATGGATGAAGCCAAGGATTGTTACCTCATACATAAGATAAATTTCTATCTAATCTGAGGCATCCTCTTCATCCTCTTTCATGCCTCCATCCATGTGAGGTAATATGTGCCTCATCTACAAGCTCTTTGTGTCCATATCTTTGACTAGAATGTTAATGTTCTACATGTTGGGGATTTTATTATGCACATCTTAGAAGAACTCAGTTGAGAAGGTGAAGGGAAGATTCAATCATCCCAACTTATTCCCATCTTTGAGTGTTAGGTGGATCACATAGTAGTGATACATGACAATGATGGTCACCATTCCAAACATGCTCATTGGGAGCCCTTTTGGGATGCACTGCTCTAACCTAAAGGCCTCTATGTGTCGCTCACATCACTTTAGTATGTGAGTCTTGTACTTGGTACTAAATTATGTGGGGTAGGTGAAGTCATTGTATTTATATGCTATGATTTCATGGTGTTTTGGGAATACCCACAAGTTATTTTATCCACTATCAGGGATCTCGATCTCTTTCATGACTATCAAAATGAGGATAGAACCCCATCTGAATGCCTCCTTTATATTGTGGCACTCCAGCATGTTCTTAGTCATTTCTATTGTGATGAACTATGCCACATTGAACTTTACCCCCTATTCCATGCGATAGGCCAAGAAAAGGTATGCCTTGGACACATTGGTCTATCTCCCTCCTGGACATATCTTTGAGATGACAAGTCACACTATTTCCCTTGTACTTGGGTCCTCACACTTGATGATAGGGAAAGCGTATCCCCCCTTGTATTAATTGAGGAGCTTTGTAATGAACTCCACCTCTTCATCATCACACATCAATCTATGGATGTCTCTTATAAAGTCTACCAGTCTGTTTATTCTATTGATTAGGCACATGGATATCTTCATGCATCACCCTGTAAAGTACATGTGATCTTCATGTATGCATGAGAGTAGGAACTAAACAAGTTCCTATAGATTTTTAAAATAGGGTAACTCATATATTTGAGTTGTGCCTAAAGCCTTTAATCTATCTCTTATTGAGATGTCAAAGATTTCATCTCCCTCTAGGGTCTTGCACCTAGTGTCTACTATCCAATCTTGCATCAAGTCTTGAAAGTGACTTGAAATCTAGTGGTTGTATTCCCATAACTAGCATATATACATGAATAAGGACCAAGGTTCACCCACTAACACTTCAAGTGGTTACTACATATACTAGTAGGACATATTGTTCAGTGTCTCAACTTTCACCATCACAATATTGACTACTTTGACTAACTGTACCCTTGTCTTGGTGTTATCTACTTCTACTATTTGAACCCACCTGAGTTTAAGTCATGCCTCTTCATGTCATGATGCCTTCCACTTCATTGTCATTCTATATCTACTAGAATTGAATCATGAGAGGTGTGGATTGATAATAACCCCTAATTTTGGTTTGGCATGAGTTATCTATCTGAGCTTCTCTGACTGTTAATGGTGGCTTGGCATCTATTCTAGTTTTCCTTCTCTATTCTAGTTTTGTTGCACCACTTCACTCTTGATGTGCTTTCTATTCTAGTTTGTTTCACCAATTTTCTCACTTGATGTGATATCTATTATTTGATAATTTTCTCTCTTGAGGTCATTTAGCTCTGGTTCTTAGTCAATTTCACATGAGTTTATATCCCTATTCATTTACCATTTTCCCTATTTATAGCTTGGTATGTAAACCATCATTATTAATGCCATCATTTGGACTTGATTGATAGTTTTTCTGAGAGATCATGATATCTTCAAAAATTCCATGTCTTATCCACATTAAATTCATATATTTGTTCTACCATCAAATTAAATACTTATAATAGATTTTTGGTGATGTGACATCCTTTTTTAAATGGTTATTTCCTACTCTTCTTGGGTGGATGTTAGCTATTATTGATGATCTCTTTTTGTACATCTCCTTAGCATTAGTTTCACCTCTCTTATGGAAACATGGGTATAATGCCTCACATGTATGCAATTCAATCTCCTTGGTTCCACTTCTTCTATCTACACTCCTCTTTCAGCACACTCCTTTGTCTTGGCTGATTTCTCATGCATCATCTTAAATTGTCTTGTCTTACCTCATATAAATTCCTTGCACTAGCCCTCTAGCACTTAGTATCTTCATATACTTTGTGCATTTCATAATAAGTGCAACTTATCACCTATCCTATACCCAAATAATTTTAGCCTCTTCTCTTCTCATCTTACATCCACCTAATTTGAACATTTTATCATCTATTTTTGTGCCCAAGATAGTTGAGTGTCTTCTATTGCACTAGCCCTCTAATAGTTCATCATTTTCAAGGGTTCTTCCTACCATCTCACCATATACTTCTCATGTAGATGTTTATTTTTTTTTTACTACTTGAATTAGATGATGCACCCACTTGTAACTTAGGTGTCTAACCTCATGTGCTTGTGGCATAAGTGCTTGACTCACCCGATTGGATTTATGCATGGAGTGGTAAAACATAGGAATCTCTATGACCATCTCACATTGTTTATTGCCTATCTATACAACAAGAACCAAAACACATAAAGAATCACATGGTTTAGATTACACCAAACCTTATTTCTTTCAACTCAATTCAAACTAGCTATTGACTAAAGATTTGAAGTACCCTTGGTATGAACACCACCCTATTACTAGTATGACTTTAATCAATTTCCATTCAAATTCCCTTGAAGCATTTTTCTAGATAATTTGCATATTTTACATGCACTAGTTTCTAAAATATTATGGATGACATAAGGACCCATCCATTAGATTTATATCTTACCTAGGTGCTAAAAGTATTTAAAGTTGTATATTAAGACTAACAATCCTTTGATAAACACCTTGTACTTGATATGCTTGTCATGCCACCTCTTTTGGTGCACCTTCTTAATTTGCTAACCCCACTTATCATGGGTGCACATCTCATCCAAGTGTTCCAATTATTCTAACCTTGTATTCAAAGATTATTGGTCACCAAGGTGGCCAATTTGTATGATGCACAAGGAAGGTACTAAAAAGTCCATGGGTAGAACAACATGTATGTCAAAAACTAGTTAAAATGGTGTAACCTTGTTAGGTGCTTGTATGTCATGTGGTACACCCATACTACTATAGAGACACAATCATCCCAATCCTTGTGACCTACATCACATATCTTTATGAGGCACATTCCAAAGATCTTATTGAAGGCTTCAACTATGTCATTGTCCTGGGGATGATATGGGGTGATAGTATGGTGTGCCACCATATATTCCATTAGAAGGATGTGCACTATATCATTGATGAAATGAGTGCTCCTATTACTATTCAAAATTAATAAGACCCTATATTAGCTAATGATGTTCTCCTAGATGAATCACATAACTATTACAGCTATGTAGTTTTTGGTTGGCACTCCCTTAGCCCACTTCATGAAATAGTTGGTTACCATGAGGATATATCTAGATCTTGTGCACTATGTTTTAGGGGTGATTGTCCCTATAAAGTCAATGGCCCATTTCTTGAATGGTGCCTAAGATATAATAGGGATGAAAGGCATCTCATCTTGATGGTTCACCTTTATAATACACTAACATACATCACATGTCTACACGTATTCCTTGGCATTATTGAATAGGCTTGACCACCACAACCCTGATTGTAGAATCTTACACACTATTATGTCTCTAGTATAATTTCCTCTAGTTATCCCTTCATGCACTTCTTAAAGGATAGAGTCTCATTCATGATCTAAAACACACCAATGCTAGACTTCATCCCTACTCATTTTCTATAGCTCCCATTCAATGACATGGAAGGGGGAGGCATGGATAGTAAGCTACTTCTCCTTAGAGGATAATGTTCGTGGTGCTAGCCTTGAGGTTAGCATAAATAAAATCTCTACCAAGTCTTCAAGAACATGATGAACCTAGTAGAACTACATGTCTAGCATATCCTCCTCAATTGGTGACACCACATCACCAGAGTTGATTCAGGACAAGAATTTTGGCCCCAAATTATGCTTTCCAAGTTTAACCATGACTAAAAATTGAAACTCCTAGAAGAGGATAACCCATTTACAAATGCACCCATATAAAATAGGTTTATTCATGAGGTATTTTAACACATCATGATTAGTGAAGAAAGTGAATGGTGTTGTTAGTAGATACTATCTAAACTTATACATGGCATAGACCAATGCCAATGTTTCATGCTTAGTGGTGGTATAGTTCTACTTGACCTACATTAAATTTTTACTTGTGAGGGAAATGGGGTTTTCCATTTTGCCTTCACCTAGTTATGCCAAAATAGAATTGAGGGTTGAGATTAATGAATGGACATGGACATGAAAATGAGTCATCTAATAAAGAAAATGAAGTATCAGTGTACTTGCCAACTTTAGCTTTAAAGTGTCAAATTCCTCCTCTTATACCTCACCCCAATAGAATGGGCCATCCTTATGCAAGAGATCCTCTAAAGGTGTGGCAATTTTTTTGTAGCCCCTTATGAACTTATTATAGTAGCCATAATGGTCTAATAAGGTGTGAACATCCTTCCATATGGAAGGGGTATAAATCTAGATGATTATAGTAATATTTATTGGATCAATGAGCAATCTATCCTTACAGATGATGTGCCTAAATAGTGTGTCAAATGGGGTTGTGAAGATGCACTTCTTTAGATTTAATTATATTTGGAGCTATCTACACCTTTCAAACATAAGGTGTAGGTTTTTATGGTGGTCCCTTACGATACCATACATGATCTAGTCATCCAAATATACTTGGAGGAACTTGTGGATGAAGTCCTTGAAAGTAGTGATCACCACTCTAGAGAATATGATTGGTACATTATTGAGCCTAAAGGGCATCATGTTGTAAGCAAAATAACCCCATTAAATTATAAAGGTTTTTTTTGGCTTGTCCTCTTCTTCTATCTACACCTAATGGTAACCTAAGAACCTATCGATGAAAGTGTATATTTCACAACCTATGACCCCACTAGGACTTCATCAATGAATAGTTTTGGGAAAGGATCATTGACATAGGTAGTATTCAGCATCCTCTAATCAACACAAATTTGTATGCACCCATATTTATTTATGATGATGACCATCTAACTCACCCACTCTAATTCTTGCACTCGGTAGATGACACCAGTAGCCAACATTCCATTGATCTCTACTTTCACCTTGGCATAAAGATTGGGGTTTATCTAATAAGGGTGTTTCATGATTGGTCTTACACCATCCACTAGTTTGATGTTCATATTTCCTAATGAAGGGTGGGTTCCCTTAATTTCCTTGTAGTTGTGTGGGAAGAGATCTTGAAATTACCTCAAGAGGTTGATGATGCATGTAATCTCTACCTCAGATTAGTATGTACCTATAGTGTCCATCTTGGGCTCACCTTCCACATTGATGTCTACTTGGGTGGTCTTGATGGGTTTATGATAGGGTTTATTTCTCTCCTAGTGGGAGTCTTTAACCTTCCTCATTCCCTTTATCATATCAACATAGAGGTGCATCATTTCTCCATCATTTGGAGAGTTATCATCAATGAGGTGCATGATCTTTTGCTTATCTATTAGGGCCCTCCAATTTTTATCTTTTCAAGTCTCATCATCTTCTTCACTAAAGTCACTGTGGAGCACCATTTCTTCAAAAAAAGTTGGAAAATCTAGTATTTTCTCTTTGAACATCTCTTTTAAGAAATCTTCTAAGATAATTTTGTCTTTAAACATAACTCCGTGAATGACTTGTAATAGCTCCAATAATTCAAGGTTCTATAAAGAGAAGGAAAAGGTGTGTAAAAACTTCTCCTTTAATGCATCGTAATTTCCTATTTTTTAGTGCATCTCATTCATTATGTACCATGTTCATGCCCATGTCTTCAAATTTTTATAGAAGGCATGTACCCATAGGCCTCATGGCACATTTTATCTATATATCACCCAAGTCTCTTCATAAAGCTTAGAAGTGTGTAGTTAGGTCAGAGTTTCCATCATAGGGGGGTATGTCCATATCCTCATTTCTCATACCAAATATAGTGCACATGGATACCTTCACATCCTACCAAATGGGCAAGCTAGGTTTTTTCATAGCCCACTAGCATGTGGTAGTAATTTTTAGTGTATACACCAATACACCCAATCGATCAATTTCCTTTGGGATGAAAGCCTCAATATATTGTACATACTTCTCAATAGGTTAGCTTCCTTCATAATTATGGAGTGTTTTGAGCTTTCCCTTACTGAGCTAGAGCACTCTCTTTACTATCTTATTATCAAAAAGAGTCAACTTCTTCTAAGGTCATGCAATCTTTACCAAGCCTATGCCAAATAGTCGAGATCTAGCTTTGTGCACTAGGTGGAATTTGTGCTTAGTGACCTCATAGGATTGTTTAACCCAACATTCACAAGCTACATCTATCATATCCAAGTCTAAATAGCCATCTTCGCAAGTGAGCACCCCTTGTTTGCTAGGATTGAAAGTCTCAGCACCTTACACCATGATGCTATAAATCTAGTTGACCTCATCCTCAAGGCTAACACTTTCAATGTAAGGTGGCCCTTGGTCACTTGAAATAGGTATCACCACCCTCTCATTTCCATTTTTTAAGGTCATATAACACTTCTTAAATTACATATAGACACTATTTACATAGCACCATGGTCTTCCTAAGAGTGCTAGGTAGTTGTCCTCCTCTGCTATCACTATGACCTCAAATTCAACTTGGAATTTAGTGCCCATGATGTCCACTATGGCACCCTTCAAGTTCTCTATAGGCTGCACTTGGGTCTTATTAACCATGAACACCATGTGTGGTGATAGTTTCAAGGGTGGCCTCCCTATTTTTTCCCAGGTGTTCTTGGTTAGGATATTGACCTCTGCACTTATGTCAACCAACACTTCACAAATCAACCACCCATTAATGGTGGCATCTATTAGAAATTCATGGTAATATTTAGTGTTTTGAGTATGCCTCACTTTTTTTATCTACTCCATATGTGGTGCCACAATTTATATTGCTTGGGGTTTGGCTTCTCATATTGGTTCTTTCTTTGTATGCCTTAGTATCAAGTCCTTTATTAGGGGTAGTACCCCTTCCATATGTAGGAAGCACAAGATCTTAATCAACTCCTAGACTTTAGCCTCCTACTGGTCTTACTTTCTATGTGTCATGGTGGCCTATACCTCTAAGTCTCTAGCCAACTATAGTTCACCCTATAGGTCTTCTATCATGGTCATCACTTACTGTAGGATGTCTTATTGGCATGTAGGTTTAGGATATGGTGTTAGTTTTAGATCTAGCCACATCATTCACTCAATGTTACTTAACTCACCATATTCTAAGTGTAGGTCTTGGTTTGGCATGGTGAGTCACTAAGTGGTGAGCCCACTCCACATCATGGCCTACACCTTTGGAGGCCCCTTAGGAGTCTATTATGGTTTGGGGGCCCATCTCCCTTCTTTGGATTCACACCACACCATAGCGGCTCCTCTATCCATGCTAGGCTGACCTTGTGTCAACTTCTTATAGAGGTTTAGGTAGTATTTAACTATATGTGGACCTCGATAGTACCCACATATTAGGTGTGTGGGACAATCATATTAATAATTCTTAGTTGACCAACACTTATAAAAATATCATGGTGGGAATCTCCCTCCACCACATCCACCTCCTCTGCCATGTGTTCCTCTTTGGTTACCATAACCCATGTTTTTCTAGCCATAAACCTTATTCCCTTTGCATGTTTGGACACCACCTAAATTCATGGTTTACCTTTCCCCTCTCTTTATGTTTTAACACATCTCATCAATGACTCTATAGTTCACCATTACATGTGTGTAGGCATCACACATCTTGCAGTAAATTATAGTATTTACTTGACTAGCATGCTGTAATAGGGGATAATTTTAGGAGTCATGCATTCCATAGCAAACCTCATAGTTGGTAATTATTTCGTGGGCATTCTTATATGAAAAATTATTCTTTTTGTGCCCCTTTATCTCATAGTTAGTACACCATATCCTACTATGAGAGTCATGTGCCTACTTAGTAGTAAGATTTTATAGCTGAGAATCCATCGATGAAATCTATGCCTCCATGAAGGGACTAATCTTAGTGTCGATGCTACCTACCACCTCAGCCCAGAGTGTGTCTTCAAGTGATTCATGGGGTTATATGAAGGTTTTTATGGATAGTGTCCTTTTAAATAGAACCAATAAGGCTCTAATAAACCATTACACATATTAGGAGTGGTGGATATCATAAAAAAGTTTAGAGAGGAGAGTTTTGAACCATGCATCATACAAATTCATTCTCTTAGATATCCCTTGACTAATCTCCTAGATTGATACAATGATCTATTGCTTAAACTCAAGAATATCAAAATCCTTTAGGAATGCTCCTTTCAACATGTCATACTCAACTATAGCCCAATTTATATCAAACTTCTAATACTAGGTATGGGCATGATCCATCAAGGTTGTCATGAACTATGTTTCCTTATTATTAGGCTGAGAAAATGCCCTAAGTGGACCACTATAACTCATATCTATGGCATTTTCAACTCCACAGTACTTAGATATATGCATAGCCATCTCATAATATATCTATCGAGGTAGTGGCATGGGATTTTGTGGTACCTAACCTCCTTGTGTCTATGCAAGGGGTTGTCCTCTAATGCCCCCACTGGTAAGGTTAATAATTGATCATAATGTAGTAGGTTGTGCCATAGATATTGATGGTGTATCTCCACTCACTGGTGGCACTATACCACTTCTTATGGGCTATTACTTAGTTGGTGCAATTGGCATTATTTACATGGAAATATTTGTGCTTATGTTCATAGTACTTAGACTAGCATTTGCTTGGTCAATTTTACCATTTATCAAATCCTTGTACAAGTTCACTTGTTTAATCACAAACCCTTAATCCAAAATCTTGGCCCAATCATAGTCTATTAGGGTAACAAGTTTAGTTACCTTTATTATATTCTCAAAGGGAGAATCTAGCACATGGGCTTGTATTTCAGGTTCAAAGGGGGTAGGTGCCTCTAGTGCATCCTCAAGAGCCTTATATTTTAGGAACTCATTGCATCCCATACCCATCTACATAGTCTAACCACTTTTTTCTTCTTCTCTCTCAGTGCACTATGATCTTTTAAAATATCTTTCCCCATGCCCTTCTTTCTTTTTATAGGTCCTCTTAGTAATTTTAGGTTATAGGTCTTCCATTAACCTTAATCTATGCTTACTATAGTTTAGCCTCTAGAGCTTTCAAGTTTCAAGTTGTTGTTCCTCTTCCATGACACCTTTCCTACACTTCCCCCTCCTTCCCCTCACACTTGCTCATACATGCAAGGACTTTTAGTCTTTCATCCTCATAATCTCTATCCCATAATTGACCATGAGCTTCTCTAGATCAATGTGGTATCTTGTTTACATTATAATAGCTAGTAACAACCTTCACTACTCAATCTTATCTTAACTAATGCTAGAGACTCACAAATGAGCATGGCTTACATATGCTACTTATCACTTGGATACTTAATCCCTCTATCACTTTAAAATTTTATAAAGCTTCATTGTTAATGGTCTCCTCCTTTTCACTCTTAGAGGTCACCTGGTTTATATAGGAACTGGCCACTCTTCTTGTTGACTAGATGGGTGCATGCCAAAGGATAGGTAGTTGAGATCTTGTCAACTCCACTATGTCATATAGGAAAATGAGGGTGAATGTCAAGGGTTAGGCTATTATTCGAGGCTATACACTTACCTACTCCATTACTCAGATCACCATGTTCTTCAAACCTCAAACCACCATATATAGGACTAGGTAGGTATGCCTCAAGAATCATGACATTATACAACCATTGGTCAGTTGGCATAGGGACTTCAAGATTCTATCTAGTCAGTGTTAAGGTGTGCAAAAGGGGTCCTTTGCTTCCTCCATGGGTCTCTGCACACTTAGGTTGGTCTAGCTCAAGTCTTATCAATAAGGGGTCCCAACACCACTAGTTATAGTTCCCTAGACTTCTACCATGTTTTTTCATTATTTTATCAAGCCTTTAACCTTATTAGTCATCAATTTTATTTTCATGGTGCTATAAATCCTTAGGGTGATGATGAGGATTTATTTGCCTTTTTATTTTCCCTCTAACTTACCTCCTTATCTTATTTTCAATTCCCCTGTCCCTTCCCTCAATTCATCAATTTCATATTTGAAATTTTTCCATTATTCTATGTATGACACCAATTACCAACCTAATTTCTATATATTGTCATGGAACTCAATCAACTTCTACCTATAACCCTCCAAAATATGGGCCAAATCATCATCCCTCCTCCAAACCTCTATCACCTTTAATTTAAGGATTTTTAAAATAGGGTTTTTAATGCCCTATTGTAACTAAAGACTTTTATTAAATTTTTCTCCTAATATCTTCTAAGTGGGATAAGAATCACAAGATTTTATTTCATCCTTCTTACCTCTCTCCCATGGGTAAGTTAGGTGGGTGGAATGAGAGGCCTCACTCTTTCTACCCTTGACTAATATATCCTTATTAGAGTTCTTCTCTCTACTGATGCCCACTATATGGATTTTTGGGAATCTTAAGGGGGTCACTCATTTAGTGATAAGGAAAATTAGTCCTTGGTGGATTATGTCAGCCATGGGTTTTTTGTAGAAAGGATATGATAATGAATTATAGAGACATGAGGAAATAGTATGGTAGACTAATCCAATGACCTTTAAAGTGGTTTAATAATAAGAAATGGTGTAATAAGATATGGGTGAATTTTCCTTATAAAGTTAATTAGTAAATTACCTATAGGCATACATTTGGATATATCCATAGAAGGTCAACCCTTGTAAATCCCTTTTTATCTATTTAGTAGATGATGTCGATCTCAACAAGAAACCTGCATGAGCTCTTATTTCTACCACTTATCTTTGAGGGCCTTCATTCCCTCATAAGTCATGCCAATAACATCCCCAATTAGTTCCTCCATGACTTCCATAATAACACTCCTAAATATCACATGGAATTATTTCCATCCCACCATGAAATCCCTAGACAAATTCTTGCCATTCCCTTCAATCCTAAGCATAAAATTTGTGAGTCCTCCCTTTCACAACTTCCTCCAAACTTTATAGTTAGCGTAGACTTCTACCTAAATAATTAGTTCACAATGGTCCCAATATCTTCCCATATTGTTGATCTTGTTTTTTATTATACACTAAGAGTTATAATAGGCCAAATAGTAGTTCAAAATTCTAATATTTGATTTTATTCTATAGCCATTGGTAGGAGACTTTTTGAATTTATGTGTTTCATCATTAGATTAAAATTTGGTGTCATTATTATGACAAAAAGTGAGTTTAAACCTTTTTATAATCATGATTATTTATCTCAATGTGTCTATGCTAAAACCTTGAGGATCTTGGATTTTTTCATCATTATTGATCAAGGGGTGGATATAGGATGGTATGTTGGGGGGTCTAATCCATGTGGATAGTTCTGAGTTAGGTATGCCTATATTTATTAGGGTGTCTACCACTATGTTTCCTTCTCAAAAGATATGTGAAATCATAAACTAAGTTGAGTGAAGGAGACATCTAGAGTAGACTATGATTTGGCTAATTATGTGGGATGGTTGAACCCTTCTTGATAGGTCATTTAGGATATTGAGTGACTCCCCTTCGATATCCAGCTTAGGTATGTTTAACACAATTGTCAATTGAATTACCTAGAGGGAAAATTTGGATTCAACAATATGGTTGGATTGGATTCTAATTATCCCTATGTAGGTTTAAATTGTGGTACATAACTCATCCTTGATGACACCACCACACCCTACCTTACAAGGATTTCCTTTAGACACTATGTCAATATTTATCTAAGTAGTAATCAATTTTACTTGATCCATGTTGTGAGGGATACTTCCCCAATACTCAAGACACAAAAAAACACTATATATATATATATATATATATATATTATATTCCATATACCTTAAAATATATAGGAAAGACCTAATTTTATTTGGTTTTCCATTAGGAAGCATTATAGCCATTTATTTTGTGGTGCATTGGTAAGAAGTTAGCCCTAGGGAATTACCCACTACATGCCTCAAAGATGGGATAGTTTATTTATGATATGGTAGAAACCTTTGTATTGAGTGACCTTTTTACCTATTCATTATTTATGACTATGAACAAATATATCATAGATCTTATAGATAAAACACACCTCAGTTGATTGTTTCTAGCAATATGTTTATATCATTAATAGAAAACTTAAAACATTTAATGGTTCTAAATGGTCAAAGATTTATTATAATTCATAAAAAATATTTTTGGTTATAAATATAATTTAAAACCAAGGTGAATACTCTTCTATAATTTTAAGATATTTGGTTAGTTATTAATGACAAATTCATCCAACATACCTCAGTTATTGACCAGAAATGGTAGTTTGATAAAGTGAACCATAATTAAAATTTAGTCATTAAATTTTAGGTATTTAATGATATCCAAACTGATATCTAAGATGATCCTAAATCCAAAAATGCCTAGGAGAAACTCATTACTTTCTACAAGGCTAAGAACTAAAATACCATCATTCATCTACAAAGCTAGCTTCACTATATCAATTTGATGACAAGTCAGAAAAATAAAGGCTTTATTATTCATGTTACAACACTATGGTCCTCACTTTTATCATTGTGTGAGAAAGTGTTAGATCAATTCATGGTATCTATCATCTTTATATCCCAACCCCGTGCCTAAAATATATTTGTGACTTATATAAATATATCATAGATAAAACCAACTTTGTAAAAGTTAGTTAATATGTTGCATTAGGAATAATCCACACATGAATGAGAGTAATATGAATAAAAACATGCACTTTCATCAAATCAAAATGGTAAAAATATGATGAAGCCTTCAAAATAACCCCCTAAGAAGAATAGTCAGTAAAACTAACATAAGAATAATCTTCATTCTCAGAAGATCTATCTAATCTTTGGAAATACAAGCCATGACTAAATATTTTCTAGTAAAAGGAATTTACACAAGGCTCATATAGAAACAAGAAATTTAACCCCATCAATATCCACAAGAACAAAATTATAATCCATATTTCACACATAGATGCAAGAAGAATCCTACCCCTAGTATCATGGAAACATTGTTAAAGACAATGATCTATTGAAAGAGCATTTTAAATTTAATACACAGATAAAAAAGGAGATTAATCCTCTATATACAATTTGGTATGTGGATTCTAGTGCCATAAGTCACATGACTAGATGGAAGGATTGGTTCACCACATTGAACCATTTAGAGTATCATGGTAATATATCTATTAGTGATGATTCATAGTACAAAGTCTAATATTGTGGTGATATATTTTTATCTCTTGGAAATCATAATTTTAAAATCACAAAATTCCTATATGTTCTAGGACTAAATAAACAATTGTAATTCAATTTCTTGATCAAAACCTAATTGTTGAATTTTATTTACAAAAAGTGTCAACCTTTTGTCTCATTAGAAAACAATTCTATAATCTCAAAAAAAAATATAATAACTTATGGTGTAATAAAAATGTTCCAACTTGATGCTATCTACAAAGACATTCAATCTCTCATTATAAAAGATATAGACTCTGGTAATCTATGTCACATGCGATATGGACACTTAATTTTATGTACATAATTTTAATAAGCATGCACAACATGGTGAGAGGATTTTCTTCACTAAATAATAATATTGATGTATGTTCCAATTTTTAGCTAGAAAAAAATATAGAGGTTTATTTTTTAAAATCATATATCGATATTATGTTCCTTTAGATCTAGTGTACACTTTTTTTTGTGAGCCCATGCATCCAAATGTTAGTGGCTTTCAATATTTTCAACTCTTTGTTGATGACTACTAAAGAAAAATGTGGGTGTATTGAAAAATACTAATAATCAAGCCTTTAAAGTATTCAAATAATTAAAATCCATTATGGAATGATAAAGTGGTCATCACATTAATTTCCTCTACTTGGATCTCTAGTAAAGAGTTCTCTAAATTTATGAAAGTACATGGAATTAATTAATAGTTGAATACACTTCATAATCAATAATATAATGTTGTTGAAGAGTTGTGTGATCAAACTATTATTGATATTTTTCACACCATGATTGACTCAAACTCTCACCTACTTCATACGTACTAGTAAGATGTAGCTCACATAGTTGTCTGAATTTTACATCAAACACCCACCAAAACTCTCAATTGAATTTCCATAAGAAGCATGTATTGGGAATAAGCCTTATATATCATTTTTTTATTTTTTTTATAAATAACATATGTATTCCCATAATACTAAGAGAAAAAATTTATATAAAAAAATATTGGAATGTATTTTTATCAGCTACAGTGAAGTGTTAAATGTCTACCGACTCATAGATCTAAAAATTAAGAAGACACATAAGGAGGGATGCTGATGAGAAGGGTGATTACAATATACCTTCCACATAGTCACTTGATACATATATTATACCTATATACATTTTGTATGTTGGTAGTGGTAGTGAGGATGAGGACAATGATGATAATAAGATAGGTTATTCATCTCTAGTACCCAGTGTTTAATGTATACTCAGGTGGTAAATCAATAATATAATATATGTAAAATTAGATGGAATATTAGACACTTTAACTTCACAACTGAGGACCTATAACATGGTTTATGCATAACTAAATTTGGCCCTAATGAACATACTTGAAAAATATTTTGAGCCTTGAATAGTTCATGAATATAAATAATCAAAGACTTTGAAAGATGCCATTGATGCAAAGTATGCCTTATTGATGAATAATAATAAATGGAAACTAAATGATCTTACACCAAGAAAAATTCCTATTAGTTTCAAATGGATATTTAATACCAATCACAAAATAAATGGTAGCATTAATAAGTATAAGGCAAGACTTTTAGCAAAGGGATACACACATAAATAAGCCATTGACTATGAGGATAATTTTGCTCCCACATTATAGATAAAGATTATTAAAATGGTCTTTTCTATGGCTATATTATTTTCATGTAAATTCCATTAGATGCACATGAAAAGTACCTTCTTGAATGGAGTTATGAAATAATAAATATACATGACCCAAACATATGGGTTTATAATGCATGTTTCATAAAAAGGGTATGTAGACTCATTGAGTCATTATGTGGTCTCAATAAAGATCCCTGATCTTAGTATATAAATATTAATGAGCATATCATTTAGCATGGATTATAGAGTAGTCCATATGATGAAAACCTATACCTTGGGGAGTAAGGAGGATGTTTTTATTATATTTGTGTATGTATACAATCTAACCATCACTAGAAGCTTAGTGAAGATGATTCATGTAACAATGAATGATATTAATTTATCATTTGGCATGATATATCTCAAAATTTTCACTACTATATTTTTTTGAAGGTATGATAAAAGGGGCATCACATATTTTTGTCTCAAATTAGTTATTCTAGTAACATACTTAATAAAATTAATATGATGGATTTTAATCCTATTGAAAACCTCATGGATAAAATATTTTAGTCATCTCATTTATATTCATCACCACTATGAAATTCCACTCTTTACTGATAATTAATTAGGAGTCTCAATTAATTGACCTACACTAGGTTATATATTAGCTATGTTGTTAGCTATCTTTCATGATTCATGTAGTAACCAAAGGTGAGCCACCAAATAGTATAAAGTATATATTATGATACATTAGAGGTACTATGTTGTTTGGAATAGAATAAAAGAGAAATGATAAATTCTTATTGATAGGTTACATGGACAAAGATCATGTATGTTCTATTGATGATAGATAATCCACATCTAGATTTGTTTTATTTTTAGTATCTAGTCCTATCTCATGGTGTAGAGAGAATTAAAAAAATCTCAATCTTCCACTAAGGTATAATATTATGAAATAGGAGGAGTTATCTACAAATAAATATGGTTATGTCACATACTTGAAATACTAAGTGCACCACAAACACAACATATAGTTATATATTATGGTTATCAATGTGTTATAACATTTGTTCCTTGAATTTATATGCACTTCCACTTAGCCTCAAAAATCATGATTTTGTATATATGTTCTCTGGGTACCTATAGGATCAATTTACTCAATTGGATCTTGGTGAATTGGTGCAAGTGGTGCCTAAAATACCTCATAGACATTATAGGGATTGAGGAAAAGTTAATTTGAGTTCCTGTTAGGGTGTGTGGAGCTAAAAGCTTCACCAAGGAGCATACTAAATAGGTTCAGGTTTACACAGACACCGGTGTCGGTCATGAGCGACCGACGTCGATCAGTTGCAGTTACAGAGGTGCTGACATTGGCAATAGGGTCAGCCAGCAATGGTCACTGGTGAATAGGTAGGAACCGACGTCGGTTACCTGTGTGTCCAGAAATTGATTTTCAAGGATAGAAGCGAGTGTTTGCATGATGAGTTTGAGTTGTAGTCTCAAGCTCGCGTCTCTACTATTAGCAATATTATTTTTAGAGCCCTTGTTCAAGAGGCTTAACTATTTGTTATAAGAGCATGCTCAAGTTTCCTAATTCTATATGTAGGAAAGATCTTCTTAGCTTAGTATGTTGAATGTGTGAGTATGAGTAGAACATTGTGAATGTTTGAAGGACAGTACTGAGTTGCATCAATCCAGGTTGCTAGATTTGAGTGTACTTGAGAGAGAGAGCTCTTGAGGAATAGAGATCTAGTGAGAGATCTTGTGTGCATCTGAGAGAGGTGTGGAAGAAAGAAGTTTCTTCATTGTATTCCTATTTTAAAGAGTTTTAATACAAGTTTTTAGGGTGTTTTCTTGTATCTCTTGTTCTGTGCTATTTATCATTCTAGTTACTTATCTATCTGATTTATTTCCACGTTTATTGCTTTCACAAGTGTAATCCATTGTTGGTTGATCCCCAACAAGTGGTATTAGAGCTCAGGTTCACTAACAGGTGGTTCAGATCTGTGTAGTGTGTTTGGATTACAGGTTGCTCACAGGGGTTTCTGTAGGGATTTATGTTTGAGTGGGAGAAGCAATGGCAGAAAAAAGTAAGTTGAGAATGGAAAAGTTTAATGGCAAGAACTATCAACATTGGAGAATGCAGATAGAGGACTATCTGTATCAGAAAGATATTTACTTATCATTAGGTGGGATTGGAAAGAAGCCCAAGGACATGGAGGATGAAGAATGGGAAGTTCTTGATAGAAAGGCTCTGGGGTCTATAAGACTGAGTCTGGCCTCCACTGTGATATCTAATTTGTCATAGGAAAAAACAATGGTAGAGTTAATGACTACGTTAGCAAATTTTTATGAAAAACCCTCAGCTTCTAATAAGGTATATCTTATGAAGCAGTTATTTAATTTGCATATGCAAGAAGGTGGATCTGTTTCTAATCACCTGAATGATTTCCATGGTATTGTTAACCAATTAAGTTCAGTCAATATTGTATTTGAAGATGAAATAAAAGCTCTTTTAATATTATGTTCTTTGCCTGAAATATGACATGGCTTGGTAATGGCAGTTTCTAATACTGCTTTTGCTTCGAATATTTTAAAAGTAGAGGATGTGGTTAGTGTTATCTTGAATGAGGAAATTCACAGGAAAAGCATAGAAGAGACATCTGGGAATGCTTTAAATCTCGAGAGCAGGTGAAGGCAAAAAGAAAGGATCAAGAGGAGATCAAGATCTAAGTCTAAGGGAAGAGGCAGATCCAAATCCAGAAATGGTAGAAGGCCACAATGCTGGAACTCTGGAAAGTTGGGGCACATAAGTAGAGATTGTTGGTCAAAGCCTAAGGAGGAGAATCAGCATGAAGGAAAGGAAGAGGCAAAGGTTGCAGGTATTGCACATGATGCTCTTATTTTCTCTTTGCATAATAATATAGAATCTTGGGTATTAGATTCTGGTGCATCTTTCCATGCTACCCCTAATAGAGAATATTTCAGTGACTATATCCATGGAGATTTTAGAATAGTGTACTTAGGGGATGATGAGCCTTGTAAGATTATTGGCAAAGGTAAAGTGTAGTTGAAGATGTAGAATGGCAACACATGGGTGTTGAGAGATGTGATACATGTTCCTAGTTTGAAGAGAAATTTGATTTTTGCAGGTAAGCTAGGTGATGAGGGTTGTACAGTAACTCTCACAGCAGATTCTTGGAAGGTGACCAAGGGTGCACTTGTTATGGCCAGAGGTAAGAGAGAGGGTACTCTCTATTTGTGTAATTATGTTATTAAAAAATCTCCTTCTGTATTATCTACTTCAGATGTGGATGCTAAATTGTGGCACTCAAGGCTTGGCCACATGAGTGAGAAGGGGATGTCAATTCTTAAGTCTAAAGGTATGCTTTCAGATTTGAAAAGTATGGATCTAGAATTTTGTGAGCATTGTGTATTTGGAAAATAGAAAAGGGTTAGTTTTCTAAAGACTGGGTCTACTAAGAAAAGGCAAAAGTTGCAGCTTGTTCACACAGACGTGTGGGGATCGGCTCAGGTAGCCTCTATTGGCGGATCATGGTACTATGTTACATTCATAGATGACGCCACAAGAAAGGTATGGATCTACTATATTAAAAAGAAATCTGATGTTTTTTAGACTTTTAAGATTTGGAAAGCTATGGTTGAGAATGAAACAGGCAGAAGATTAAAGTGCTTGAGATCTGATAATGGTGGTGAGTTCTGCAGTTTTAAGTTTAACTAGTATTGTTACACTCATGGAATCTGAAGGCAAAGGATAGTTCTAAGGACACCTCAGTATAATGGTATTACTAAAAGGATGAATAGAACAATCACGGAGTGTGCAAGATGTATGAGATTGCATGCAGGGTTGCCCTTAGAGTTTTGGGCAGAAGCTGTTGACACCGCAGTGTACCTGATTAACAGAGGACCCTCTACAGCTCTGGATGGTGGAATTCCAGAAGAGGCATGGATAGGTAAAAAATTTGATCTCTCATATCTAAAAGTTTTTGGTTGTGAAGCCTTTGTGCACATAGATAAGGAAAATAGAAAGAAGCTTGATGCTAAGTCTATGAGGTGCACGTTTATTGGCTATGGCTCAGATGATTTTGGTTTCAGATTTTGGAATCTAGGAACTAACAAGGTAATTAGGAGCCATGATGTTGTTTTCAATGAAAGAGTGATGCACAGTGATCAGATAAGGAAGCTGGATCAATCTGGGTAGAGCAATGGAGAATTGGACGAAGTTGTGGTCTAAAATGAGCTCATGGGAAAAGGAAACAATCACTTACAGGAAAACATAGAGACCGACGTCGGCAGGTTAGGGACCGATGTCAGTAGTACAAAAACCAATGTCAGTCATACAGAGACCAATGTCGGCAGAATAGGCACCGATGTCGACCAGGAAGAACCGGCGTCGGCCAGTAACAGGTCTACAGGTGGCTGAGGTCGGTCACTATCAAAAAATTTGGGTGGACAATGTGTTGAAAACAAGTCCATGACATCCATCAGGAGGTCAAAAAGGGTGAGTAAGCCTCCTATTAGATATTCTCCTTCCTTATATTATTTATTGCTAACCGATGGTGGAGAACCAGAGAGTTTTGAAGAAGCATTACAGGTGGAGTCCAGGAGTAAGTGGGAGCATGGCATGGTTGAGGAGATGGAGTCCTTGAGAGAGAACCAAACATGGGATTTGGTTGAGTTGCCAGCTAGTAAGAGAACACTGAAGAACAGATGGACCTACAGGTTGAAGGAAGGTGAGGATGGACAGATGAGATATAAGGCCAGATTGGTAGTTAAAGGATTTGCAAAAAAACTAGGTATCGACTTTGGTGAGATTTTTTCTCCTGTTGTTAAGATGACTTCTATAAGGGTTGTATTGTCTTTGGTTGCTTTTGAGGATTTGCATCTTGAGCAGCTAGATGTTAAGACAGCGTTTCTTCATGGAGATTTGGATGAGGAAATTTACATGGAATAGCCAGAAGGATTTGAGGTCAAGGGTAAGGAGAAGTTAGTGTGCAGGTTGAAGAAAAGCTTGTATGGCCTCAAGCAAGCTCCTAGGTAATGGTATTTGAAATTTGACAGGTTTATGACTGAGCACGGCTACAGTAGATGTCAATCTAACCATTGTGTATATTTTAAGAGATTTGATAATGGTAGATATATTATTCTATTGTTGTATGTAGATGATATGCTGGTTGCAGGATCTCACATGCAGGATATCTCTGAGCTTAAGGTGAAATTAGCTCAAACGTTTGCTATGAAGGATTTGGGAGCAGCAAAGAAAATCCTTGGTATGAGCATTAAGAGAGACAGGAAAAATCACAGGTTGATATTGTCTCAAGAGGATTATGTGGACAAGGTGTTGAAACGGTTCAATATGCAGGATGCTAAACCGGTAAGCACACCTTTGGCTGGACATTTTAAGTTGAGTAAAGAACAATGTCCTAATTTGCATGATGAGGTAGAGTACATGAGTAAGGTTCCATATTCTTCTGTGGTAGGAAGTTTGATGTATGCAATGGTGTGTACTAGACCGGATATTGCCCAAGCAGTGGGAGTAGTAAGTAAGTATATGGCCAATCCAGGAAAGGAACATTGGAAAGTAGTTCAGTGGATTCTTAGATATCTGAGAGGAACCAGCAGTAGACACTTGTGCTATGGAGGTTCAGATACTTCTCTACATGGTTATGTAGATTCAGATATGGCAGGTGATTTGGATGGCAGGAGGAGCACTACAAGTTATATTTTTACTGTAGGTGGAACAGCGGTTAGCTGGATATCTAAGTTGCAGAAGGTTGTTGCCTTGTCAACAAAAGAAGCAGAGTATATTGCAGCCACAGAAGCTAGCAAGGAGATGATATGGATGACACGGTTCATGGAAGAGCTTGGAAGGGAGCATGGGAGTTGCAGATTATATAGTGACAGTCAGAGTGCAATCCATTTGGCTAAGAACTCAGCCTTTCACTCAAGAACCAAGCACATATAGCTAAGGTACCACTTCATATGGCAGGTATTGGAAGATGGTGAGTTGAAGCTGGAGAAAATCCATACAGACAAGAATCCTGTTGATATGCTAACAAAGCCCATTACTAAGGAGAAGTTGAATCTTCATTCAACTTATGTGGGTCTTCATGATTGAGTTGAAGATGGAGGAGCTAGAAGATGTTGCTGTACAGGTACTGGTGCAGCTATTTATCTCCAAGTGGGAGATTGTTAGGGTGTGTGGAGCTAAAAGCTTCACCAAGGAGCATACTAAATAGGTTCAGGTTTACACAAACACCGGCATCAGTCATGAGTGACTGACGTCAGTCAGTTACAGTTACAGAGGCGCCGACATTGGCAGTAGGGTTGGCCGGCGATGGTCACAGGTGAACAGGCAGGAACTGACGTCGGTTACCTGTGTGTCCAAAAAGTGATTTTCGAGGACAGAAGTGAGTGTTTGCATGATGAGTTTGAGTTTTAGTCTCAAGCTCGCGTCTCTATTATTAGCAATATTATTTTTAGAGCCCTTGTTCAAGAGGCTTAACTATTTGTTGTAAGAGCATGCTCAAGTTTCCTAATTCTATATGTAGGAAAGATCTTCTTAGCTTAGTATGTTGAATGTGTGAGTATGAGTAGAACATTGTGAATGTTTGAAGGACAGTATTGAGTTGCATCAATCCAGGTTGTTGGATTTGAGTGTACTTGAGAGAGAGAGCTCTTGAGGAATAGAGATCTAGTGAGAGATCTTGTGTGCATCTGAGAGAGGTGTGGAAGAAAGAAGTTTCTTCATTGAATTCCTATTGTAAAGAGTTTTAATACAAGTTTTTAGGGTGTTTTCTTGTATCTCTTGTTCTGTGTTATTTATCATTCTAGTTACTTATCTATCTGTTTTATTTCCGCGTTTATTGCTTTCACAAGTGTAATCCATTGTTGGTTGATCCCCAACAGTTCCTTGGGTGCCATTCACACCCAAAATCCTAAGAATGGTCTAGTAATATTAGTTTCAATGTTCTTAATTAAAGCAAAAACTTAGAAATGGTCTCAAGTGAGAAAATGTATGAAATTAGAAGAATGTTCTTGGTTTCACAAAAGTGCAAAATACCAAAAATGGTCTAAGATGAAAATGCATATTTTATTTTGGTCATAACATTTGAATTTGGACTTTGTTTTAAATCTCATTTGAAGCCTTGGAAATTTATTTGAATGAGTGATCCAATTTCAAAAATTATTTAATCTTTAGAAACATTTAATAATGGTTTCCCTTCTTAGCTATAGTAGAAATGAGTAACAATGTGACGGTCCTAATTTGAGCATTAAATGAATTTGCATTTTAAAATTAAATATTATTTTTAAAATACAATGTCATAAGAAATTTATTATTATTATGTAATAGAGTGCCTGAAATAAAATAATAAATAAATAAAAAGCATGAGCTAACTCTAATTGAGTCAAAAAATGAACTATAGGGTTAAGATAGTTTCAAGTAGTTATGTAACTAGCTTACAAGAATGAAATTATAAATGTCTAGATTTTCAAGAAGTTATGTTTCATATTTTTTTGTTTTCTTAGTTCATGGAAAGGGTTACTGAAATTTTATGTACAACTATTCATTTTCTAATATTTAAATGAATACAATGAAAGTGATAGTGTAATATCACTTTCTACCTAATGAGATTTAAATATTGTTTTTTTTAATAATTTTTTTTATTCATAAACATCAAATTTATTAAAATTCTAAATTTTGTGTATTATGGGTTAAAACCTTTAATTTAAAAACTTTATGTTATAAATATCAGTGTATGGGATTTGAACCAATCACATGAAATTATATTTGAAAAAGCATATTATGCTTCATGAAACCATTCTTTATCTCTTTATACTCACAACTCTACATTTTTAATTCACATGCTAGGGAAATATTACAACACATTTCCTTCAAAACCATGTTATCTAAGCAGTTTTATGTGTTATTCCATTATAGGTTTTTCATTCTCCAGTCAACCTCCTCTCATTATTTTCCCATTTCCATATTTATTCATTTCCTCCCTTTTGTTTCCTTGTCATTCTAGTTAAAATTATTCAAAAATATAAAATCCCCCATCATATGAGTGACCTATCCCTCTAAAATGTAGAGGAAAATTGCTAATCAATAAGTGATTTTTCCAATTTAAATTTTTTTATGTCAATTATAGTTTTAGTGAGTCATTTAAATAACCAAATAAATCATAGTGATATAAAACAAGTCCAACACCTCCCAAGGTTGACTCTCTTGAATATATTATAATTTGAACACAAGCCTTCAAGTATGTCCTTAATCATAAATTTGAGGGTAACCAAATCTATTATGTTACTAAATATGACATCTCTCATTTTTTCTTATCAATCACATAGGATAATTTATGGAGGTTATTTTAGTGGACACATTACAACCCATAAATTCCTATGTATGGGTTATTTTTTCTACCACTTGAAACATATGTCATCAAATTTTTTAAAATTGTAATATTTATTAATTACACAAGTATATTATTAATTATTCTATGTTTGAGATTATAACACTTGAATCTTCTTGGCTATTATATATGTGGGGATTATATCCCTTTAGCAAGTTACTTTTATCGTAAGATGTCCATGTTTTCATTATCACTATCACTGAGTACTTTACCAAGTGGATCAAAGCTATGCTATTCCAAATTCATCTTCAAACAAATAATTTCTCTTTTTAATTCCAAACACACCCTCATATCTAAAAATAATTATAATTTCAAAAATAAGAAGGTAAAACAACTTTTCTAAAAATTTAGGATTACATAACAATTTTCTAATCATTATCATCCTTAGTGTACTACTCATTTCAAACTAACCAAAAATATACTAATAATATATTTTATAACTCTATTAGATATTCCAACACCAATTGGCATCTCAAAATTTATCTTTTGCTTTGGGTTTATGTCACTAGTATTCTCATTATCACTAACAACACCTTTATATTGAGTATATGACTTTAAAGCTATATTTCCACTAAAGTTACCTTTATTGTGAATTTATATTCATATAATTATAATTAATGAAGAGATATGTGAAGACCAACTTAATTTTTTATATCTCCTTTATGATAGATATATGAGTGATCTCTAACACAATTTACAATATAAAAATTACATAGATAAAAAACACAACCAAATATTAAAAGTTATAAAATTCAATGTTAGAGATTTAGTATTAAAATTAGACTAAGCCTACAAAAAAGAGGGTAAATATTATAAAAAGTGGTGGGGTATTATAGACACCCAAATTTAATCATTAGGTGTTTGACAATGTTTAATCTTGATATCCCTACCTTTCTTGGGATATTCACCATTGTCTTAACTTACAATCTCTATGAGAGTCTTCATTATTTTAATTACTACTTTTTAAATATTGGAAAAATCATTTAAGAGCCTCTATTATACTTAAAAACTCATGTCTACCAAATTTTTATAGTCTCTTTCCTTTTGGGATAAGACCACATTGGGTAGATAGGTCACAATGTGACCTTATCCCCTATGATCCAATGATAAATTTCAAAATTTGGTACATTTCATTCATATAAATTTTCAGTTGGTTTTCATAAAAAATCAATAATAAATTAGATCCAAACTAGGCTTATGTATTTTTTTTTTCAACTTACCATCTATAGCTCATTTCTAATTATGTAAATTATTGTATTGTATATTTAGGTTATGTATATTTTGTAGCCTAAATATGTTTTCAAGAATTTATTTTTTTAAATCATTTAATTATTGAATAAAAAATTAAGAGATAAACATTATAGTGAACCTATAATTATTATAACACTACTTATTATTTGTTTGATTTTTTTCCTAGGATTTGATATAAATTTCTATAAATTCCTAGCACTGAAAGAAAACATCCTTCAACTTTGGATATAAATATGACACCACAAGTCAATATTCTTTGACCTTAGATTTAACCTTACACTAAAGCAATTATTTTGTCACCTTGCATAAAATTTAACATTGAAGCTCTTTATTTTGACCTCAAATTGAAATTTATTGATTTCTATATATAAAAATCTTTCAATTTTTCTTTTTTTATCTATTTTTATTTTCATGTTGCTTGTTATTAGAAAATGTGTTTATAAGTTGTAAAACTAATTAGTGATTATTTTTATAGGCTAAGTGTTTCTCTATTTTATAAAAACTGTGGTGTGAGGAATACTTTCATAATACTCAAGCAATTATACAACACTAATCATAGATTTTAGTTTTCACGTACCTTATGGTATATCAAAAATATTTAGGGTCCCTTGTTTACACTATAGGATGTATCTTTTAGCAGTTTTATTTATAGTGCACCTAAGAGGAGTGTATCACCTAAGAAAGTTACTCTCACCATAACCTTAGAGATATGATAGTGGGATACAAGCATGGTTTAGCCTCTGTAGTTAGTGATCTAAAATTCCTAGGGTATATTATAAATACCTAGGGTCTCTTGTTTTACATTATAAGATGTGTATTTTAACAATTTGATTTATATTTGAATTGAGAGGAGTGTATCAGCTAGGGAAGTTACTCTCACCATATTCTCAGAGATAAGATAGTGGGATACAAGCATGGTTTAGCCTTTATAGTTAGTGGTCAAAAATATTGGATCGACACTAATATATGAACAAGAAAGTATATTTGAGAGCCCACACAATCATTTAAACCCTTATATACATCACCATTTATACCTTGTGATTTTTTTGTATTTTATTTGTAATAATTATATTTTTTGATTCATAATAGGATTAATGAATGATTATTTCTCTCATATGCTACATAATATTATTTTATTTCTTGTAGAATATTCTCTTACTTCCCAAGGTTTTATTCATTACATGTGTACATTATTAAAATTTTATAATGTTCAAAAAATCATGATAAGGAAATCATAATTCCATTGTATTTCATATATTTATAATATACAATCTGAATTACTCCCCATACCTAAAAAATTCCAAAAAGGCATGTATTAAATTTTTTATTATTAATCAACCTAAAAAATGTTCATGTTTTTAATAATCAAAGTGGTAAATTCTTTCATATTCTTATCCCCCCTCTCTCAAGACAAATTCATCAATATAAAGGATTTGACATCTTACATCAGTTGAAAAATACTAATGCCAAGATTTCATTATTAGAGACCTTACAGATAATGCCAATATATAAATATATATTATATGAGTCATCATGTAATACACTTTTACCTAATAATGTTGAACTTCCTTATATAGATTTTATTATTAATATTATTTGATGGATAGAGGAAAGTGTTTATTTTCAAATGAAGATCTTCCCCTAAAGCATATTTATGATCAATATTTACCCTTTTATATCCAAGTATTTGTACAAAATAAGGTGGTCAAAAGAGTGCTTGTTGACAACCAATAAGGATTGAATATTTGTAACATCTATTTTATAAATTTACTTAGAATAATGATAAATGACCTTACCCATTTAGATATAAACATTCATGGATTTGATAACATTCCACACCAAATACATAGATAAATTACATTAAATATCACTTTGGGCCCATTTACTATTGACACTATTTTCCAAATTATGCCTAATGATCTTAGTTATAATCTTTTATTAGGCTGACCTTGGATTCATGCCATGAATGTCATTCTTTAACATTATATACATGTCTTAAGTTTAGTTATCAATGTTATAAATATGTGTCCTTTTGACCAAGATCCTTTCAAATATTTTGAAATGATCCATCCTATGGATAATTATAATCCATAAATGAGGCCTTATTATATAATAGTACCACCATCTAGTTCACTCACCAATTTACTCTCATTTTAACAAAATCTAGTTGACTCATCAATAAATTTCAATCAATATGGTTTTGGATTGAAATAGTTAAAAAAGTATAAGTACACTATTATACAAATATTGGGAAAACATGATCAAGGTATTACCCATCTTATTACTAATTATGATAATGAGGGGCAAGTAGGTATTTGATATAATGATAAGTCCACCTCTCATAGACCTAATCAAGTCAAACAACTTCCCAAGTTCATACATGTTACACATATGCACTTTGAAAATAATAATCAAGTCAACCGTGTTTCTCAATTGTCATTAGTATATCTTGAAGTCATCGACAACATAATTTATCTTGAAATTTTGACACTAGATGAATTTTAAAATGATGAGTCTCTTTTGGAATATTTAGGTGCTTATGATAATATTTTATCCTTTCACCACAAAAATATTTCCTCATGAAATAAATTCACATGAATATTTTGGTGAATGTGATGATACTATTGATCAAATGATATTGTATGAACCCAATAATGTTCCTACATCACCATATGTGGAAGATTGATCAACACTATTTAATGAGGAAACAATTGAATTTCATTTTATAATTGACAAAGACCCTCAACCAGTCCTCTTATTATCCATGTTAAAAGATATTAAAGGCAAATCCCTTTAAAAATATTTACATTATTTTCTATGATTATTTTCATGGTCATATAAAGACATGCATTAAATTAACCCAATAATGGCAATGCATAATATTTTATTATACCAAATGAGTCAAGTAAAAAATAAGGAAAATGAACCCAAAATTAGCCTTGTTAGTCAAAGATAAAATCCAAATAATTTTAGATGTTGGCTTCATTTGAGTTGTTGATTATCATGAATGGGTCTTTAATATTGTGTCAATGATAAAGCCTAATGGATATATTTAATAATGAACTAATTACTATGATTTAAATAAGGTGTGTCTTAAAGATGATTTTTCATTACCCAACATAGATATGATTAATAATTTTCCCATAAGATATGAAATTTTATCATTCATGGATGGTTTTTCTAGATATAATCAGATTATTAATCGTAAGTATCAGGAAAAGACATCATTTATTACACCATCATTTTTTAATATAATCATACCTTTTACATTTTAAAATATAGGAGAAACTTATCAATGAGCTATGACACATATTTTTCATGATTGAATACATGAAATATTTAAATATTATGTTGATTATTTTTTATCCAAATCAAAACATAAAAAATACCATGCTCTCAATTCATGACAAATATTTGAAATAATGAGGTAATATAACATATGTTCAAATCCAAAAAATGTATTTCTAGAGTATCCTTAGGAAAATTATTGGGTTTTATAATTTATCAAAGAGGCATTGAAGTTTATCCAAATAAATTAAAATATATACTTGATATGCCACCACTAACTAATATGAACTTAAACTTTTATAGGGTCACATTCAATCTATTAGACATTTTGTAGTTCAATTATCAGATAAAATGTAGTCTTTTACAAGGATACTCAAGGACACAAAATTTAAATGGGATGAATTTTGTCAAAAAAGTTTTGATGAAATTAAAAATATCTTCTTAACCCACATATACATATGATTCCCATTCCAAATAAACCCCTATTATTATATATAACTACTACTGATCATTCATTGAGTGTTTTTCTCACATAATATGATCATAATCATCATGAATGGGTCATTTACTACATTAGTGTTTTAATAATTTTTGGAATAACTAGGGTTTTATTCCTAATTTAGTTAAAGGGTCTAGATTGATAAATCAATAAATAATATGTGGTAAGTAAGCTACTGATTTATGAAATTTATTGGTAATTAGATATTTTATTAAAATAGTAATAAGAGGGAGAAAATAAGACTTAGATTAAACTATGATGATCTAACTAAGACAAGATCTAATAACCACTATGTAAGCCTAGGACACTATCACAAATAGGATTATGAATTTCATTTTTTGATTAGATAGGAGTGTTGAAAGTGGATAGGATTGGTACCAGTACTCTAGTACTTATTTGGCATTATTGTCCTAAGGATTTTATATTTTTGAGTTTTGTTCACTATGTCTATATGACCCTGTCTACACAATTTTAATAGTTGAAAGTCTGTATAGCTCCTTATAGAGTAGATTCTTTATTCAAAACCTATCTTCCATTGTATTTTAACTAATTTTGAGAAAGAGGGGGGGTTAGTGTGTGTAAGATGCACTAGATGTGGATCCATACCCTTTGTGTGGGCACACTACCTACATACCAATACTCTGAAGAGGTATCAAGCCATTTTTAGTTCTCCCTTTGAAAGTGCTTGATGCAATTGTGATATGAGAATGCAAGGAAATGATAAAATGGGTGTGATTGAGATGACTAAGGACTGGTGTAAGGATTTGAATAAGCTATAAATAGTATTAAATGGCTATATGCAGAGAATAGGTAAATGTGTTTGAGTGGTCTTGTTTATATTATTGTTTGATTTGTGATATTTTCCAACCCTTTCAAAATGATCTTTGAATGGGATTATGTAGGGATCTAATGTTCATGGGTTAAATGCAATCATGCTAGGCTGACACCATAAAGAGAAGGAATCAAGGAAAAAATGGTAATCTGGGCTCAAAATGTGATTGGATAGGAGCACCAAAAATGGGACACGCTATGGTTCAACACTATAGTCCAAGTTGGGTGCTATTGTCCTAAGGATACAAGACCTAGGGGATGGATTGGTTATTAAAAAAGGGCCCTAACTCAGCTGGGATCAAGTCTAGAAGGATATAGATGATTGGGAATTAGTGAAAATAATCTTGAGAGTCATGGGAGAAAGCAAGAAGGATCTATGGATTGGTAGTCATAAGCCACACTCAAGTTACCAATTTTGCATTTCTATATGACTATAATTAGTCACACACTTCTTAATTATGATCAAAATTATAATTCCATCAAAAATATAGGCTTATCCCTTTTTTCCACATAAAAATAACAATATTATTTACTTCATAATGATATTATATCATCACAATGGTTTATCCTCTCAAATACTTTATGTCAAAACCACATTTTTCAAGGTGAATAGTAAAGTGTGTAATGATTATTACTGAGTTTGATTTACATTTTATCTCAAAATAGTCTACTAAATGTCAAGCTACAAAAAATTAATTAGTTGATTCCCCATTACATATTCCACTACCTATTACTACTAGATTTAGAGACAAATTTACTTATTATAATGTTAATGATTATACATGAACCATGCACTTTTATGGATCTAAATGTGTTACAAGTGTTGTGTTTTAGATTGTCTTTGATACTCCTTATTGATAGTTTTTTTGACATGGCTAATAATATGTAAGTATTGTTAATCCCTACCTCTCCTAAAGGGATATTTTTACAAATAAACCTCCCCAAGATCATGGTTACCAAGCCTTGGTATACAAGGTAACTCAATTGGCTCATTGTGACCATTCCAATTTAAGGAAAATATTTAGATTATTTAAAACTAATTATAATAATTTTAAATTTAGAGTTTATGACTTAAAATAACTAGAATATGAATCGATTATGAGAACTGGCTAATTAACTAGATGTCCATTCCATAGATAGATTCAATAATGCAGTAATATAATGAATAAAGAAAAAAGCAATCAAGATATACCGTAATATAATATTGCATAGATTATAAACATATATATTTCAAGGATTCAATAGTATATAAGTATTAATATATAGAGTGAGTAATCAAGATAAATCTTCAATAGTATATTTCATAGATTCTAAACTAACAAGGCTAATTAAAGTAAAAGAAAAGAGAGAAGGTCAAAGAGAAATAGAAGAAATAATCCACTTTATAATGGATCTGATCAGTTCTTCTTGAGTATAAAAATCCTTGAAGAAACTAATCCTTGGATGATCTAGACAAATTTATATAAAGGATGTTTCAAGAGTCTGAGGGAGATAAAAACAATGCAAAAGATGAAAATAAGGCCACCATATTTCATGTGCAAACCTAGTCTATCAATTGACAATGATTTTATATAAAGATGTTTCATTTAATGAACAAATAGAGATTCATCCAATACTCATTAATATTATAGACATGGCCCTCAATTAGTGTCAACTCAAAAAGGACTAATCTGTAAATTGTAAATATGCATGAAAAGAAGCAATTGGTCCACTACTCTAATGCTAAGACTAAAAGGAACTAGTCCTTAATATAATGTAGGAGATGATAATATATAGAAACATAGGTCTAAGGAGTTTCAAATTCATCTCACTAATGGGTTAGTTACAATCATTCATTGGTGATTGAGGATGGTAATCGAGATTCTAACAAACAATCCAACTCAACCATTCTCTAACAAAATATGAAGGCATGCTAGTAATTTTGAATTAAAATGACTAATTTTATGAAAAAAAAATGACAAAGGAAAAATTAAAAAAATGACTAAGTATGAAATCTAAATTAATGTGTAATATTTCAAAAACTTAGCATAAAAATAATTTCATTTTCACTAACATAATTTTTTATTCATCCATTTGATAAAAAATTGACTAAGTTAAAATATAAACCATATAAACACTTGGCCAATTTAAATGAAATTTAAAGAATTTTATCATGTAAAAATACTTCATAGGCTCAAAGCAAACCTACAAGTTAGAATTTTATGCTCCTAGATGAAAGCTTAAACTGAACTAAATAAAATGTAAATACATTAGAAATAAGCATGCTTAGTCAATTATAACTAATCATATAGTAAAATACCAATAAAGAAGATCTCAATCAGACAAACCATGATAACACTATAGGAAATGATCAGATAAGAAAAGTGGGTCCCCATTTTTAGTTAGAGAATGGAGCATGTTGGTGAAGGAAACAACAAAAGGTGAATTCTATTGGTAGATACTATGAAGTATCTAAAACATCCAAAAGCTTTGGTCCTTACATCTAAACAACAAGTGTTAGCTACAAAATGATAACTTGAGACAAAATTAGAAAATAAAATAACTATATTCTACCTCAATACTTGGTATACTCAACTATAATCCCACCAAAGACCATTTGTATGTGTGATCAAGTGATTAATTTAGTTCATTTTCATACACACAAAAAATTTATATTTTTATAAATGATCATAAATTCCAAAAACAAAATATTTATCTATTTTTCATGGGGGAGATGGCATGCACATTGCTCTACTACTAGACAGGTGTCTATAACCCTGACAAAGATACTTCTAGTCCCTTCCAAAATAATTGATCCACTGCCAACCAAGATATAAATCCTATTGTGGAGATCACCAATATCACCTTTTCAATGAATATTTTTTAGAATTTTCACTTTGGGTTAATTCATTTTAAATGATACTTTAATTTTTATATATGTGGAGGCTTGGGGACTAATCCATGGGTTCTAGGAAAATCATAAATTTCATGATCAATTAAGATAAAATCAAAAAAGATAATGCTACATTTTCTTTAGATTTTTCAATTAATTTTATAGATGGATTTAAATGATAACAAACATTTCTAAATCCACACATTCTATTTTGAATCATTGGTCTTTACCAATCTGAAAATGCACAAGAGAATCATATAAATTCATGTAAGTGTTCAATCAAGGTTTTTACTCATGTTCATGAGTGCCATTGATGCTACCTATGTAACATGTCTTTCATTTAATTTATTTGATTAATAGGGTATTCTCAAGGAAAAAATATAAGGACAAAAAATAACAAAATAATAAATGGAAACCAAACAAGCAATAAGGGACAAGAAGGAAAAAAGTAGAAAGCAAACAGGAAAGGAAAAGAGAAATTATTCACAAAGGTTTTCAAGTAAATGTATGCTTAAAAAAATTTAGACACCTATTTATTTTATATATTTTGAGAAGGGAAAATGATAATATTAAATTTTTTATGTTTTCCTCTATCATATAATACATTATACCATAATGATTTGCCAACATTCAGTTCATGCATTTTAAGCAAAATCAGACCATAACATTCAAAATTACGTTTACATCTAACTTGAATAAAGCATGAGGGATACTTGATGATAAATATATCTACCCACACTTGTAATTAAGATGAGGAATAAGTTTAAATATCCATACATACAAAAATGATGTATGTATCCAATATGGCAGAGGTATTTTATTAGTTGTAGCTAATTGATACATCAATTATTGACTACTCTTAGACTAAAATGGATGTTTTGAATACATCTTGATGGTTTTATTTTATTCCCAGGAGGTATGATAATGGTTATTAGCATGTTAAATACCTCATTGTCTTGTCATCAGTGGCTTAAGTGTATAGATATTTTGGTTGCATCAAGTTATTTTAGCTCGCATCTCCATTAGTATGACTTCTTCATTTAAGCCACTATGTTCTTGTTCTTTGACTATCTCCACTACTGAGAGGAACACATGAGTGATATCAACTAGTTTAAGGGTAAGGATAAACTAAGGATATAGATCAATAATTTTGAGTTATTAAACCTCATATTTATAAAAACATCCAACTTCATCTTGGTTTACTTCTCCTTAGTGCAAGTAATCAAAATCAACATTACTTTCTTCTTCTATTTCATTACCTTTTAAGGATGCAATTAAAGTCACACCACTACCATAGAGATTCTCATTATCTTGGACTACATTTTAAAATGTATGAGTAGAATAATATGATAAGGATGTGTTAGATACATAATATGCATATTCTTCCTCTAACTTCTGTGACTCCTCAAATCATTCTTCTCATTTATCATAAGAGGTCTCTCAATATTCATTTTATGTGGGTAGTTCTTCATCAATTCTCTTTTCATTCACTAATTTTCCTTCAAAATTTGTTGTTTCCTCATATTTATTGTCATAGTATATATTGATGTAGTCTTAAAATAATAGATTATGATTATGAAGTGGGACATTTTTAGCATGTGTGATTAGCTCAACATTAGTAATGCAACTAGGTTCACAAAATTTATATGGTGCATTCATAAATGTATCCCCGTAGCTTGGGTTTGGAATTTTCTAAGGTTATCCTACAACAAATGCAAATAAATTAATAGAATCATCAAAATAAACTTGACTATAATCATAATGAAAAATAACTTGTTAATCATATTTTGTATTGATATAATCATATGTGTTAAAAATAAAAGTAGGGTTACCATTTGTGGGAAGAAGACTAATTTGGTTGTGACATTAGGGTATTACATTAAATGGCACATGATGAATCATGGGATGATTTTTAGGCATGCATTTTTAAGGAATTTAGGGATAAAACTTTGGTTATCCTAATAGATAATAAGGTTGAGCACCATAACCATATGGCATTGATTGTTAATCTATTATGAAATCATCTTTGCAGGTCAAAGATAAAGATGCAAGTGTAGATGGGTTTCTTTTAATTAATATAATATTCAAAGGATCTAAAGCATTGGGGTAAATTTATATGGGTAGATCCTTTATTTTTAATAGTGGGTCCTTTGACTACTTATATAACTGATGGAACATATGGTTGAACATAGCAGTTAGCTCTTTAGGCTATTTATAGGTTGTGTAAAAATAATGAAACAAGATGTAAGGGTCAATGGGAACACTAAAATGGTTAAGGAACATATTATAAAAAATGGCCCATGATGTGATGCATCCTTAAAGTAGACCAAGGTACCATGAATACCTATATTCATTTTAGGAAAAAGGGAATAAGTGATAAGCCACATCCTCATCTAGATTTGAGTTCTAACCATGGCATTTTTAAATTCCTGAAGGTGATCCTCTATAGTTTTGATCCTAATGGGTATATACTTTTAGCATAATTCATAGAGATATTTAGGCAAGTCATGGGAAGGCCTAGAATATTAATAGAGCATGAACTTCCACCTATCCAAGAAAAGACCATTGGTGGGCTGGGAAATAAGGTAAAAGATATTTAAAATAATAGATAAATATGAAAATATAGACCATTCCCTCATTTTAGTGTTAATTATGTTTAAATGTGTTTTTACATAGATGAAAATAGGTAGATGTTACTAGTCCATACCTCTCTTGAAAGGAGATGTGTGTGAACAAACCTCCCTAAGGTCTTGGTTACTAGGGCTTGGTATGTAGGGTAACTTAGTTCATTGTGATCATTCCAATTCAAGGGGCCTATTTAAAGTATTTCATACTAATCACATTAATTTGACATTTAGATCTTTTTCCTTTAAATAACTAAAATATGAATCTATTATGAGAAGCAACTGATTAACTAGATGTCAATTGCATAGAAAGATTCAATAATATAGCAACACAATGAAAAAAGAAATAAATAATCAAGATATGCCTTCAAATTAGATTGCATGGATTATAAAAATATCTATTACAAGGATTAAATAGTGCATAATTAATAATAGATAGAGTGAGAAATTAAGATAAAACATCAATAGCAGATTTCATATATTCTAAACTAACAAAACTAATTAAAGTAAAATAAAAGAGAGAAGGGTAAAGAGAAAGAGAAGAAAGATTCTAATTTATAATGGATCTAGTCAATTCCTTTTGAGTAGACAAATAATCAAATAAACCTTTCCTTAACTGAGCCAAACCTAGCACAAATCTAGTTAAAGGATAGTGTAAGAGTCTGAGGAAGATAACAACAATGCAAAAGAGGAACATAGGGCCACCTTATTTCATGCACAAACATAATCCATTAATTGAAAATAATTTTACATAAAGATGTTTCATTAAATGAACAAATATATATTCATCCAAAACTTAGTTATATAATAGACATGGACTCCAAAAAACCTTGAATCAAAAAGGACTAATCTATAAAATTGGAAAATGTATGAAATAAAGTGACTGCTCCACTACTTTAAGGTTAAGACTAGAAGGAGCCAACCCTTAATACAATGTAGGATTTGATATTATATAGACACATAGGGCCAAGGAGTTTCACATACATCCCATTATTAGGTTAGTTATAGGAATTCATTAGTGATTGAGGATGGTAGTCAAGATTTTGATAGACATGCTAGCTCAACCATGCTTTGATAGAATATGAAGGCATGCCCATGAATTGTAGTTATAGGCAATTCCTTTTTAAAGGCTAAAATTTGTCTTTTATGTTCATTATCCCTTCTTGACTCATTACCATGCACATGTAGAGATGGAATCTAAATATAGATAGATCAAGTATTAGTCATGAAAAATTAATAAAATGCATAGAACATTACAAGCTAAGATAACTCCTTTGATGGGGTTTTTCAAATTAAAATTAAGAGCTATTAGAAAAAATCACATACACAATACCTTCCCAAGAGTATCCCATCACCCAAATACAACTCAAAACATGATTTTCCCCTTGATTTGGTGTTTAGGTCTTCATTAATGATGTAAGGAAAAGCTCCTCCATCATATCAAGTGCACCAATGAAACTAGGCTCATGATTTGAAATCAAATGTATGCCTATCAATGAAGCTATCTTATTAAAAATTAACAATTATAACAATACACAAATAAAGGTTGTGGAAAGAATTTTGCATAATATGTTTACACTAATGAAGCTTAAAATTGATGGTGTTATCCTTCCTATTTATATATTTGGGAATTTGATTAGAATCAACCATGATCATCCATCTTGAGATTAATATTTGTGGCCATGAATTAATTCAATTTTGGAGGCCATATTTATAAATATGCCCATAAGAATTTGGAAGGAATAGGCATTAAAGAGGCATGGGAGGACTTAAACCTAAAATTTGTTGCATTTATGGCTTATGTATGCCACCTCATATTTGATGTCATTTGATGATGTAGATATTAAAAATTAATTTTCAATAAGAAATATTCAATAACTTCCATGGATTTTCCACTTAAGCTCTTAATTTAGATTATTTTAACTAAGTGAGATTAATCAATTTTTATGCAATTACTTGAAAATTGGTTGCACACTATCAATCAAATTAGTCAAAATCCCATATTACTAGGTCATAATTTTACTAGAGAGGAATTATAAGGCAATGTTAGTTGAATATAGATCACTATTCCATTTGGGAAATTATCGATTAAAAATAACATATACACATGTCATGTGCTTTTGAATTAGAAGAAATAAGTGATCCAAAGCACCAAAATGTGTTTTTGTCATTTTAACTTGAAATGATTTGGTAAAATTTAATAATCACATAAAATACATTACCCTATATAGGGACACATTAGATTAAATAGACACTTCTATATTGAAATCTCAAACCATTTATCATATTTTAAGTGATTTTGGCATAAATTGTGTGCTTTCAAAAATATTGAGTAAGATTAACAATTTCAACATGATGGTGTTAGGAATTTGATGTCTACATTTTTCCCCTATTTGAGAAAGTGTGGTCAAACATTCAAACAAAACAATGAATTATCAAATAAAAGAGTTTCTAATAATAATATGGAAGGAAATGACCCATGATGTCCCCTCAAGAGGACATATTAGGATGGACTCTTGAAAAGAGAGAGAAAGTGAAATTAACCCATGGGATAGATTAAATCTATATTGATCTAATGTTTTCATTCATTGATTCCCTAGTGATCAAAATATAATTAGAATATAATGGGCCTAAAGAATGGGGGTAATGGGAAAGATACAATTAAAAAATATAAGTGACACACTTTGAACACACCCAAATATAGGGTGCAAGTTGCATGCTTAGGAACTAATCAATCCCAGGACAAATTACACACTAAAATATTTCCTGAATGAGGACAAAAGTATATAGAGCTTGGAATTAGAAGAAATAGGAGAACGTTTCTCTATATAAAGGAAAATAATAATGTGCCCCAATAGAGCAAATTTAATTAGTTGATAAATCAATTTTGTCCTAATAGGGATAATTCTAATCATTGATAATTAATTTTTCCCTAATAGAGTTGATTTAGATTGATGACTATTCAAATGTTTCTCCCTTTTAAGGTAAATTAACAAGAAATAGATGAAGGATAAAAATTAATACATAGATTAAATATGAGTGGGCACAAATCTAGATGTGATGGTCTAAATGACTAAAACAACAACAAAAAATAAGACATATGAGAATGCACAAAGTGATGAAAGAGGTTAATATAATAATGAATGTGGTCGAGTTGACCCAAGATATGTTTTGTATCTAAGTGTTACCTACATAGTCTAAGTGCATGTCAAGCTAATGACGTTCACCCAAAAGTGGGATAAAATGGAATGAAGAATGAAGAATGAAGAATGAAGAATAGAATAATAAAACTTGACCACTATTCATTTAGATTCATAATATATGCTAAGAGATACACATCTTGCATAGATTTAGGTGCATAAACCATAGATACCTAGTTTCATTGGTGTATTTGAGAGTTGATCATCAGAGCTACATTGACTTTGAGATTTGGATACAAAGCACATGGTGATTACTATATCAAAATGAAATTATGCATCATAATTATGAATAACTTATAATGAAATTATATTGTAATTATGATGAGCTAGTTCAGATGTGAATATTTAAAAATAAGGACAATGATAAAAATTACCAAGACTAGAGTTACACAAATATACATTTAAATAAAAAAAGGAAAAACATAAAAAAAAAGATAAACAAAGATAAAAACAAAACATAAATTTAACCTAACTTAAAATGAATTTATGAACAATCAGGATTTAAGTAGGAATAATAATGTCTAAAAACAAATCAAGAATAAATTAATAAACAATATGAACACAAGATATGAATAATCAAGATCCATGTGTACTATCAAGATGTACTCATAAAATAAAACAAAGGAATAAGATGAAACATAAATACAAAAGACCAAAATAAATAAGAAGAAACAACAAAAGAAGAGAAAGGAAGAAATGAATAGATAAGAAAGCACAATAAAACACCAATAAAAATCAAATAAACACACATAAACAAGTGGTTAGTCATAATATTATCATGGTTTGAAAATAAGAGTTTGTGTAATGTAGTAGAGGCACTACTATCTAAAAAAACATAATAAGAACAAAGAACACAAAGTTTCCCCTAAGTGATAGGTAAAAAACATAGAATAAAATGGGGAAAAAATAATAAAAGGAAGGGGGTGGCCGAGTTGACTCCATATGTACAAGATAAGTGGACATTGCCTACATAGTTCTATAGATGCAAGGCCAACCTGAACTTTAGCCCAGATGTATTTCTCCCATGAAATAGGATATAATAAAATTGATGATAAGAAAACATGACTAATATTGTAGAGGAATATTGGAATGGTCTTGAAAAATGGCAAGTGTATGGGATGTATAGAATAAACAAAAGGATAAAATAATAGTTTTATTTATTTTATTGATCATTTCCTAATATTTTTGTGGTTTTAGAATAAGAAAAAAATGAAATATTAACAAAAGGTCTAGGGAACTACCTAGCTGAGGAGATGTACATCCATGGGTAATAGTTCAAACAATAGATAAAACCAATTATAATGGCCCATGTTCATAAATTAGAAAGAGTGATATCCTACAAAGGAAATAATGCATACTTAAACAATAGAAAAATAAGAATGGAATAGTATACAGTGTGAGATAAATCTAACGTGTCATCCTTCAAGAAAAAATCTTGCGTCGATGTACCCATGTTTACTTATCTACAAGAGAAAGTTGTAAAATATTTTCTAGGCTAAAATGCTTTGTAGAACTAGCACTGAGTGTGTACATAATGCCTATGAGTCATAATGAGGATCATATTTTATCAAGGGATAAAATATGTTTAGGTTATAATAGACCAAGACATAAAAATAATGTGGTTTTAAATATAGTGGTCTAAGATAGGTCAAAACAAAATGAATGTGGTCCAAGAAAGGATGGTCTAGGGTGGGATAAAAAGAGCCTACCTAGAATATAATTCATCTAGAGTGCTAATGGTCCAAATATTCAATTGTCCAAAGTCATAAAAATAATATGGTTCTCATAAAAATGCTCTAGGGTAGGTCAAAATATGAATAATATGGTCCATGAGAGGATGGTATAGGATATAATTGTAGGATAAACTAACTTTAGCATAAGTTACCCACAAGTAAGAGGTCTTATATATAATGGTTTAAATGGATATCAAGTGTAAAACCTCTTAAGGTGCTCAATGTTCATGGGATTTCAAATTTCTTCACCATCTAGAGTAGCCAGTCGATATGCCCTTGATCCATAATTCACTATGATAACATATGGGCATATCAAATTAGGTCAAAACTTACCCTTTTTCTTGCATTCAACATTTGTGTTCTTCTGGTTCTATTTCAAGACCAAATCACCAATCTCAAACTCATAATTAATAATGTGCTTATTATAGCTTCTCCATAATATATTTTGATAGGCTTGAATGTTTTTTAGGGTAGACAAATGCTTACCATCAAGGATTTCTAGTTCTTACAGCCTTAAGACTCTATAATCTTTGTCATCTTCAATATTCTCCAAAGATACACATAATGAAGGTAGTTTGATCTCAATCGGTATAATAGCTTCTATGCTATAAATAAGGGAGTATGGAGTGAATCCTGTAGGGGTTTGATTACTAGTGTGATAATCCTAAAGGGTAGGAAAAAATTTTAAGTGCCAATTATGGCCAACATCATTAACAATCATCTTTAATATGGCTATAATGGTTTTGTTTGTTTCCTCAGCTTGATCGTTGCCTTGTGGGTTATATCTTGTAGATTTATTATGCTTGATTTTGAATTTTACACAAAGGTTTTTAACATATTTGTCTGTAAATGATCTACCATTATTGGATATAATCCATATTGGGATGCCATATTGAAACATGTTATGATAATGAATGAATTTGTCAATCTTCTTCCTAGTGATGTAAGTGAGAGGAATGACCTCAATCCAATTATTAAATTACTCAGTAGTAGTTAAAATATGTTCATGGCCATTAGAAGATATGGGGTTTATTTTATTAATGAGATCAATACCCCATGAAATGATCATGGTGTAGTGATTGGTTGTAATGGCAAGAAAGGTGTGTGTATCAAATTACCATGTTGTTGATAAGGAACACACTTCCTCACATAATTGTAAAAAATTGTCTCTATTTTGGGATAATAGTAACCTATTTCAAAGATATTTATAGCTAATACTACATCATTGGTGTGGGCCCTACATGTTATTTCATGAACCTCCCTAAGTGCTAACTTGGATTCTCCTGAAGATAAACAACAAAGTAAGGTTCTATCATAGCCTTTATAATAGAGTGTGTTTCCAATGAGGGTATAATGAGTTATGTGGTAAAGGAAATTATTTTGATGATTTTTGGAAAGGTTAGGTGGAAAAATGTGATCATAGAAATAATTATAATATCTTGAAACCATGGCAATTTAAGTGGGGGATTAGGACCAGTAATAATGCATATCCTTTTTAAATTTGGCAAGACATGTAAAGGATGCATAAGGTTTTCAATGAGAAATTGATACTCTTTAGCACTACTATCAATTTATATCATGGACCTAGTTATCACTATAATATTGATAGATCTGTTGTTGGTCCTTAATACTTGTTCAAACTATAGAGATTTAAAATGAGGCTAGAGATTATCCATAATGTGATTGTAAGGAAAAATCTTGTCATCTTAGTTTGATACTGATTAGTGTTCTAGTTGATAATTAATTAGGAATCACCACAAACCATTATATGTTAAATATCACACTATATGGTAAGACATAATCCCACTATAATTGCCTCATATTTGGCCATATTATTGGTATAATGAAAATTAATATGAAACACTTTGGGAATCAAATCCACTTATTGTGTAATAAACAAAAATGCCAAATCTAGATCCACAGGATGTAAAGGATACATCATAATATATCCTCCATTATTGTGGTTCCTATGGTCCTTATTCTATTGTCATAATAGAATTACCTAGAAAATCAAATTTGAGTGGTTGAGTGTCTATAATAGAGTCTTCTACAAGTTGAATAATAATAGCCTACCTCTTGATAGATTTTTGATTATGATGCTCAACATCAAACTCACTTTAGAGTATTATCCACTTGGCCATACATCCTATGAGAGATACTTTGGATAATAAAAATTTGAGAGGATCTACCTTAGCAATAACAATGGTTTTATTGTTCAACATATAATGTCATAACTTTTAGGAAGTGAACACCATAACTAAAAAAGCATTCTTAATAAGTGTATAATTGTGTTCATAAGCCACTAGTGTGTGTCTCAAATAATAAATTGCATGTTATTTACCTTGATCATCATGTTAGGCCAAAAGTGCCCCTAGTGCATGTTTTGTTGCTAAAATATAAAGAAGCAATGGTTGTCTAGGTATTGGTGGTCTCAAGATTGGTGGGTTGGCCAAATATATCTTGATATTTATAAATGCTAATTAACACTCTTTTTTCCATTGAAAAATTACCCCTTTCTTCAATAAATGTGTAAATGGGTGACACTTATCTACCAATTAAGAAATAAACCTATGGATAGACTAGATCTTTCGTTATAGGCTTTGGAGTTGTTTAAGATTTGAAGGTCAAGGCCTTTCCACAATGGCCTTGACCTTAGTAGGGTCAATTTTGATCCCTCTTTTAGATACAATAAACCCTATAAATTTTTATAAATTGAATCCAAAGACACACTTCTTAGGATTCAAATGGACCTTATACTCATGAAGTCTCTCAAAGATTCTCTATAGAATGTTAAAATGTCTAGAATGTGTTTTTGATTTAGATAGGATGTCATCAATATAATCCTCTATAATATCTTTCATCATATCATGGCATGCTAATAAGTGGCTCAAATTTTCTTCAATCTAAATGGCATGACTTAATAACATAATGTTCCCCATGGAATTGTGAATGAAGTATTATACTGGTCTTCTTGAGCTATCTTGATATGATTATATCCAAAAAATTCATCAATAAGGGACAACATCTCATACCCAATAGTCAGATTGAAAATCATGTCAATGTTGGGTAGATAAAATCATCTTTGGGGAATGCTTTTTTGATATCTATAAAATTAGTAGAAAGATGTATACCCTATGGATTTTTACTAACTATAACTATGTTTGATATCTATTCAGAATAGTCAAGTGGTCTAATGAAGCCTACTCCTAATAACTTCTCTAGTTTTTATTTTTATAAAAGAGTGATGCATGGATACATCTTCATCAAAAATTATTTGAATTTCTTGGCATCTAGATAAATAATAAGTTAATGCAAAATAAAATGAGGGTCTAAGCCTAGCATGTCAGAGTAAGCCCATGCAAAGATGTCAATAAAATCCTTCAAAATGGATATAATGTGTTCTCACTCCTCATTAGTGAGAGAATCTCCCAGGTAAACATTTTTAGGATCAATGTATGTTACCAAGTTCACTTTTATAGTATTTTACACAAATAATGTAGAACCATATTCAAGATTAGTAGGCAATATGTGATCATAATATTCTTATTCCACTATAGTTTCTTGTTGTTCCTCTGCTCTAGATAATGTGATGAATCTGAATTTGACAACTCCGGTAATGGCCAAGTGTAAAAATATCTATAAAATTAAGAGTAAAATGTAAAAAAAAAAAATTATTATTCTAAAGTGATGCTTGTAATAGCTATATAGCTAGGACTTGATGGACCTTGAGCATCCTTTGGGGATGAGTGAACTTTTCTATCCAAGAGTGTTTAAAATAGGTTTTCACTCAAGGGCTTGTCTTTTTATTTACTTTTTCCCTAATTAATGAGCACCTCAAAGAGGTTTTCACCCAAATATATTGACGTTTTATCTTTTTCATGACCAAGAAAGTTTACCCACTACCCATAGGAGGTAGAAGGATTTAATGAAAAACAAAGCCTTATTTATGATCACCAATTGGTAATCCATCTCTGAGGCCCATATACTCTGGAATAGATTCTTCATTATAAAATTAATCAAGGTTTATGACCAAAATTTATTTGTCCCAATCAATGATTTCATGATGACAAATATATAGGAACAATGAAGTATTATTGTCATAATGGCATTTGAATCAAATAAGTCTATGTTAGCAAGCTCATTGAAAATTCTATAATGGGATATTGCATCACTACCAAGAGTCTCATCACTAGTAAATTTAGAATAATCGCTATCAAAATTCATGAGGTCACCCCTAGGTGGTATAAATCTAAGATCGTAATTCAAATTAGGTATACTAGTTGATAAAGGTTCTAAGATTCATTGTGATTATGGGCCAAGGCCTTTTCTTGTATAATAAAGATTGTCTATAATCTGATTAGGGATAAGATGTTTTGGATTCTAAAAATAATCATCAATTCCATTATAATATAACTAATGTCCTTATATTAAAGCCTCTCGAACCTATTTTGGTGCAGTAGTAGGTATAAATACCATATGTGGTTTTTGTGTATCTTTTTTCTATTACCAAACCATGTTAGGTCTGTTAGGGATTTTGGAAGGTTTGGGTTTACCAAATGGTTTGGGAGACTTTATAAACTTATCAACATATAAGGCATCCTTAAGATAATACATGAAAATTCCCACATCTTCTATAACAACATGTTTTATAAGAGTTATAATAAATGGATTAGTCAAAATTGAAGAAAGGTACTAGGGTTGATATAATTAAATTTTGGTGGATGTGAAACTATTTCCTTATTCTTTGTAATGAATTTAGAACCAAGACAATATTTATAATTGTGGAACTTAGCCTCTAGATGCTTATAAAACTGATAAGGTTGTTGATTAGTAGGAATAGTAACCTTGATCCCATCATGGGTAAACTTAAGGCACTAATGCAAGGTGGATGGAATGGCCTATAATTCATGAATCTAAGGATGACCAAGAAGTATGTTATGAGGCAACTCAATGACCACAATATGTAATAAATTATGATGAAACATAGACCCAACAATGATTATCAAAAAAATTGTATCGAAAGACTCCCTCTTGGTGTTATCATAGGAATTTATGGTGAGCATCTCTAGTTAAATGTCCTTCATAGTATAACCCAATATCTATACCTGTTTGAGGGATAATATGTTTATCCTTAAGCCATTGTATATAAGAACCCACTTGATTTTATGGTTTTTAATGACTACCTTAATATATAATGGGTTGTTATGGCTCAGACCAAGATTAGACTTATTATTTTGATCAAATGTAACTTATCAAAATGAATAAAAATGTCCCACAAGTGTTTGGAACTATTAAGGATTAATATCATCGGGAATATTTTATTGTTGACTAAGGTCATTCAAAATAGTTATATGGAATTTAAATGTACATAAGAGATCCAAAATGGAAATTTACATAGAGATTTTACTCAGTTAGTCTAATAGACTATAAGGCTTTTCAATAGTAGGATGAGACAATTTAGCCTTGAATAGCACAATGTTCACCTTTAGATTTGAATGCATAATGTTCACATTGGATTTAGTGTGATTTAGTGTTAGAAGAAGAGGGAAAAGGGCCTTGAAGTGTAACTTATGAGTGTATAGTTATGATTGCATAATCTAGATGTGTCAAAGAGCCTTTATAACTAGAATATGAAAGTAAAAGGCCATGAAAGGTGACTCACGAGTGTTTAGTTGCATTGAAATAATTTCAAGTTAATGAGGAGCCATTATAATTAGAGGAATGATGGGGTCCATAAATAGTAACCCATGCAAATGGAGGTGTAATAGAATTATGTGTACTCGATGTGGCATTACTATAGGGAGAGGGTGTTGACCCTATAATAATGGGTCCCATACTCTAAATATCATGAGATAGTTCATGAGTTTTAACCATAAAAGTGGAAATGTGGCTTTCATAAATGCATCCCATGGTGTTTTTGTAGTCTTAAGGCATGTTATTTTAATGTAGGTTGTTAGCATGGGAATTATGATCCTGATGATGATCATGCTAATTATGATTTTAACCTTAGTTCTAATTTTACTACTGATTCTATCCTTGGTTCTAATTGTTCCTTGGAAATTATTGATTATGTCTAGGAAATGGATCTTTTTAGATTCCCATATCATGATTAGTCTCTTATGGGACAAGTTTAATCTCAACTTCACCACTTTCAATAAAATCTTTAATAAGGTGTTGCAATTGAACATAATGATAAACACCATGTTAAAAAACACAATGGTAGTTGGAAAATTTGTTTTTTCAAGAACAATTAGGTTTGGGGTAATCTACAAGAAATGGCCTTGGTATAGGCCATATAATAAAATTAGATACTATGAGCTTTTAGAGCACTACCTCAATAATTTCACCCAATTTCCTAAATACTCTAAAATTGTTATTAAATAACCTTCATGAAGGGACTCTTTATAAATTGGATAATGGATTAGGGGGAGGTAATTTCACATTTAGAGTTAGTGAAGCCTAAACTATTTATATGTGCCTTGATTTATTTACTCCATTCCATGTTCTTTTTTTTATTGAAACCCTTAGGTTTATCTTACATAACCATTTGAATTAGTGATTGGGTCTGATTTGACATTTGACCATATGCATAAATCTTGACAAGGCCTTTGGTAATAATCTTATCCTCAATATACACACCCTTGTCTATAATTTCTTAAAATGTGTTTATGCAATCAAGCCATATATTTTGCACCACATCAGGGTGTAAGTTTTATGAAAAATGTTTGCCAATTTTTTGTCTATAAAATTATGTTGAAAGTAACCAACAAATTCTCTCCACCTTTGTAGATATGTTATGAAGCTTTCTCCATACCATTATTTGGATTTGCACAAGTCAACAATGGTCAATTCATGTTCAATATTATATGAAAATTGGTTGATGAATTTTTTAGATAGGTCATTCCAATCTATAACTGATCCCTTGGGTAACTTAATTAGACAATCTAAAGCTTGTCCTGCTAAACTTCTTGAAAACATTGAAGCAAATAAATTCAACTATATGCTACCTCTTGGCATAATACAAAAATTTCCTAAATGTGTTCACAAGGGTCACCATTTCCTTTATATTTTACAAATTTAGGTGCCTCAAAATGAGATAGAAAGGGGAGTTGGAGAATACTCAAATTAAATGGATATGGACATATCTCATCAAATTTGTACTTCTTAACTCTATTTCCTATTTCCAATCATGACATAATGTCTTTCTTAGAATTCCACTCTTTCATGTTTGGTGCATTCTTGGGTAGAACATAATTTTGTTATGGTGGTATGTGCCCCTATTGTTAATATTTTTTAGGGATATACACCCTATGATCTGTAACTTATTTTTTATTTTCTCCTTGATTTGAGTAACTAAACCCCTAATTATCGGGTTGACAAACATTCCATGGAATCTATTGCCTTGAATTATAAGTGTTCTATTGATTTTGGGGAGTTTATAATATATTGACCAAAGTACATGTTGGTTGGGAAGAACTTACCAATTTTTTTTAAAGAATCTCCTTAATACATACTGAGTGTTTTGTTCCTTGATTCTACAAAAGGATAAGAGGTTCTTGATGATTAAAAAAACTATTCTCCATGTCTGGCAAATCATATTGTGGAACCTATTGTGTCTTGGGTTGTTTAGATGAGATACCTTGATCCATCGTATTTGTGTTCTTAACTAAAGTTTGTTGCATTAGTTCTACCACATTCCATTATTCCATGAAATCATCATTGTAGATTGAAGTAGAAACTAAAGAGTTAGTTAAGTCCATAATAAGTCAGTTTGCATATCCTTTACTTATCTATTTAATCTTATTGATAAGATATTGATCATTAGGTTTTGAATCTATAATTATTTCCTTTATTTTTCTAGAAGAAGCAATGTTTGTTTTTGCAATATGTTTGAGGGATTGTTCTCACTATTTTTTCCTTGTCTAACCAAGGTATATATTTGTTCTATAGGAAAGTCTGAGGGTAATCTAACACTAGATTTAATCAAACTTAGGAGTGCTTCATCCTTGTCCTATTGGGGTTGATACCCAAGATAATCTTCCTTAGATCCTATAATTGTGGGAATTTATTCAAAGACTAAAAAATTGTCTCATCTATCATAAAAGTGTTATTCCTCATAGCTAGGGCCATAATATACCCCACTACTAGTGTACCTTTGAGTCATGTCTAAAAAAAAATTCTTGATGTTTGGAAAGATTTGGAAAATATTTTTCAAATATCAACAAGGTGGGTTTTGATTTTCTCCAAACAAGTGACAAGGTAATAAAGAGACTATAATAAAAAGGAGGTGGTGTAGTAACACACAATTAGAAGAAAGTTTCACAAAATTACTCAACCTTGGTGGGTTGAAAACATATAAATTAGATATGGTATGATAGCTTTAAAACCTAAAGTATAAACTAGTACACCAAACATAGGCCAAATATATGTCAACACCATAAAATATAGTTTAACTTCAATGAGTTGCTACTAGAAAATGAGAACAAAGTCCTTCAGATTAGGAAGGTAAAAATGAAAAATAATAAATTTAATATGTGAAAACATGCAAGAATTCCTAAGTATAAAACTAAAACCAAATGGGTAGCACACCACCACCATATGGTACTAGGAAGTAGAATAAAATGTGTTCTAGAACTTAGAGCATAAGTGACATGAAAGATAACCTAAGTTCACCATGATCAAATGATGATGAGTATCTAAAAGTCATTCAACCCAAATGGGGAATCGTACCCAAGTTAACTCAAGTCAATTACAAATAGAAAACTAATTAACACATTGGCATAGAACTTAGAAAGGTGAGATTCTAAATTTGAATTAAAAAGAGAAGGACTTGGATATTATTTTTAAAAATAGTCTACACTCAAATGGGCATCATAACAATATTTCTTAGACAAAGACAAACACAATGTTTAGGATGAGGATGTTGAACAAGGCAAAAGAAGATTAAATTTGACTAGCATAATGCCTCCTTGTCCAAGAAATGGTGGATAATAAATGTGTTTGTTTATGATGTGTTATGATCATAAAAAAGTTTTAGACTAAAGTAAAGACCAAGTAAATAAAGTAAAAAGACCAAATACAACTAAGTAAATCATCCTAATCCCTAAAATAACAAGGTTGCATTATATTATTAAAATCCATCTATATACATACTCTTGGGAAGATTTTAAGTGTTAATACATAAAAAGTATATGAATTAGTAGGGATTTTACACCCCCCACCCTTATTCCAAGAGATTGTATGATGAGATGGACCTTTGGGCTACTCACCGTACATCAACAATATGTCTACAGAAAATGGGGTTGTTTTAAATCTTAAATTTTTGACCATCTAGATGGTCCCAAGCATGGATAATACTAGAGATTACTCACATAAATTGGATATACATAAATTATCTTGTTTTGAAAAGGTCTTTCCATTTTCAAAACCACTACATATGTTGTTTTCTCAGTGTAGTGTGATGTTTGAGTTTTTCCTATGGTCCAAGTTTGAGTACCACTAATAGAGTTTTCTTAACTACTCAAAAAACATCCAAGTAGGTCACCCTCAATTTATATACCACACCATGTAGTGGGATTGAAATAATGTCAAGAGATGAAACCCTAGGTTAAATCTTCCCTAGATAATTTGTGAAGAAGCCATGAACTCCCCCTTACAAGACAAGTTACAAAAATAAAACCAAGTGAAAAGACTTTAGAGGTTGTTTTTAGATCACCCAAACCATACAAGTTTTGGGGAGAGCATTGCCAACATTATTTTCATGCCTTTTACAAGGCACAAATATGCAATAAAAAATAATTTTTGGTCACCCAAGTCCCTAAAGGGGATGGAGGAGAGCATACATGCACTATTCAATTTTCAAAAAAAAACAAATGAGTCTAAAATGACCTAGCATAAAACAACACACTTTTAAAAGATTTGAAATTTAAGTGAGTGTAAATTTTATGCACCAAAAGTGAAGTGTTTGATGAAGTTATTTTGGCCCCTTGTAATTAATTTCAAACTTTGAAAAACTTCACAAAAATAATTAAACAAATATAACTTCATTTTGAGCACCAAATAGAAATTTTCAAGATTTAAGCATGTTCAAATTTGGCACTTTTCCACGTGAGACCTACAAATGTTAAAGAGATTTTTATTATTTTAAGCACTTTTATCAATGAAACAAGAAAGACTTGAAACCTTGATCCTGGGTTCACTATTTTTATTAAATAAAGATCAATGTCGGTCATTAGTGATCAATGCCTATTACGACAAGATTGATGTCGGTCATTAAAAAACCAATGTCAGTTAATAAAGGCTGATACCGATCAATAGTAAACCCTTAGACAAAAAATGTTTGATCAAAAGACATTTGTTATCCCAAGTTATAATAACATCTCTAGTGAATATTTGGATCATGCAATATAATGTTTAGACAGAGACTTAAAAATCTAAAATGACAAAGTTGTAATTTTGAAGAAAGCTGTAAAACCTAATTTTTATCCTTGTTATGCTCTATACCAAAACTAATTCTAGTTAGCTAAGATTGATGACAGTTACATAAAACTAATATGAATCACTTTGTGACCTATGTATCAACAAAAAATCCAAAAATATGAGAACATGAAGATAAAAATTTGATTTCTAAGGATTTTTAAGTAAATTTTAGGAAATCTAAAATTACAAAAGTGTCTTCCTTGCTTGAATGGAATGTGTGGTCCCACCAGGTGTGCCAAGATATAGAGATGGAATAAAAAGATATTTATATCAAGAATTAGTCATGAAAACTCAATAAAATGCATAATAATATAACAAGCTAAGCTAACTCCTTCGACAGGGTTTTTTAAATGACAATTAAGAGTTATTAAAAGAAAACACATACACAATACCTTCCCAAGACCATCCCATCACCCAAATGTAGCTCAAAACATAATTTTCCCCTTGATTTGGTGTTTAAGTCTTCATCAATGATTTAATTTAAATCTCTTTCATCATCTCAAGTGAACCAATAAAACTAGGCTCATGATATGAAATCAAATGTATACCTATTAATGAAGCTATCTTATTACAAATTAAGCATTATAACACTACACAAAGAAAGGTTGTGAAGATAATTTTTCATAATAATTTTACACAAATTAAGCTTAAAATAGTGGTCTTGGCCCTCCTATTTATATATTTTTGAATTTTATCAGTATCAACCATGACCATCTATCTTGAGATCAAGATGTGTGGCCATGAATTAATTCAATTTTTGAGGCCATTTCCATAAATATCCCCATAAATATTTAGAAGTAATGGGTATTAAAGAGGCATGATAAGCCTTAAACTTGATATTTTTTACATTTATGGCTTATAGATACCACCCCACAAATGATGTCATTTGATGATGTAGATATTAAGAATCGATTTCTAATAAATAAATATTCAATAACTTCCATGGATTTTCTAGTTAAGCTCTTAATTTAGATTATTTTACCTAAATGAGATTAATGAATTTTTATGTAATTCTCTAGAAATTGGTTGTACACTATTAATAAAATTGGTCATAATGCCATATTACTAGGTCATAAGTTTACTAGAAAGGAATTATAAGTCAATGTTAATTGCATATAGACTAGTATCCCGTTTAGGACATTGTTGACACAAAATAACACAGGCATGTTCTATGTGCTTCTAAATTAGAAAAAAAGAGTTATCCAAAACACCAAAATGCATTTTCACCATTTTTACTTGAAATGATTTGAGAAAATTTAATCATCACATAAAATGCATTACCCCATTTAAGGATACATTAGCCTAAAACAATAATTGTATATGACAAGCGTGAACCATTTAATGTGTTTTAAATGATTTTGGAATAAATTGTGCATTTTCAAAAATTTCAAGCAAGATTTACAATTTCAACACAATGGTGTTAGGAATTGGATGTATATAATGCATGCCAAGGTCATGCCTTTATTGGGTGAGCTAATTACTGCTCAGAATCACTAAGTGATTCCTTCCACTCACTTTATCGATCATGATCAAGCCATGGATAGCCACCAACATGTAAGAGATTATTATGTTCATGCTTATTTTCATGTCATGACTCTTTTAGTAATGATTGATTGACTTAGGATTTTCCCATTTACCAAATATACCACTTTTTTCTTTCTCATTTGCTTGGAGTTATATTATGTATATCTTTATTATTACATATGGACCCTAACTTACCATGTTTTCCTTTATTGTTTTGATGGGTTAGATGGGCATAAAATTTAATTTAGTTTATTTTTGACATAATTTCTAATGTGTCTTATGTAGGCAGGGTCATGTCACGTGTCTTAATCCTACTCAATCATTACTCAACCTAGTGGCTTAATATGCACCAATTACCTTTTGGTTATGGTGAAGTGAAATTTCACCACTTGGTGCCATACCATTCACCCAAAAATCTAATGTGTTATTTTTACTACATAAACCACCCCAAGACTATAGATTAATGGGATGTTGCCACATGGTGATGTCCTACTAACCTAGATGATTGGAAGGTGTAGGAACTATATAGACCATTCCAAGACTATGGAGTACTAATATGTTTACACATAAAAATTTTTCACTAACATAGGGTCCTAAAAGGCATATGAACTATAAAAACCATCCCAAGATTATAGAGTAGTGAGATGTTTCCATGTGGTGACATCCTGCTAACTTGAAGGCATGGAAGATTTTAGATTTATATAGATACCCTAAGATAGTTGGTCATTTGGATCATGCCACTTGGAAAAATATTACTTTTTTGAAGAATTATATTGTATATGGATTCATTCATGGCATTGGGTCACAAATATTGTGCCAATTGGAAACATCCCAATGATCTAGACTGTTTAATGCTTATGAGAAAATTTAAAATGCTAAAGTCTCATAGAGCAATGGAAAGATGTCATCTAGATCTAATAACTTTTTTAAATAATAAATTAAGTTTCAAAAATCCTTTTTGAATGGTTTAATGTCATTGACTGATAATAAAGTGTGTCACATGGCATTAAAAATACTCTAGGCACCTATGAGAATAGATAAAAGGGCACAGTCAACAATTTTTAATTAAAATGGCTATGTTTTTGAAAATAAATAGCTAAGGTAAAAACTAAAAAATGACTAAGTATGAATGTTGAATGATTACATGATAGCACAAAAACATAGCATATAATCAAGCCTATTTTCACTAATTTAAATTTGGTTCATCCATTCGATTGAAAATTGACCAAGTTATAATTGAAACCTTGCAATTTTACACCTGGCCAATTTAAATAAAATTTGAAGTATTTTATCATGGAACAAGACTTCATAGGCTTGAAGTAGACCCATAAGTTATAATTTGATGTCCATAGATGAAATATTGGATTAAACTAAATAAAATTAAAAGATATTATAAATAATCATGCTTAGCCACTTGTAACTAATCATATAGTAAACTACCAATCAGGAAGAGCTCAATTATATAAGCCATCATAACCCCATAGAAAAAGATCAGATAAGAAAAGAGGGTCCCCATTTTCCATTTGAGAATGGGGCATGTTAGTGAAGGAAACAACACTCCCCAAGGTGAACACTTGTATTTTTATTTTTTATTTTCATGCATAAATAACATAGTGGAATATAAAGATCTAATATTAGGCTTGTTAGTAGAAAAAAAATTCACATCAAATATCTACATGTATATGGTGATTCATAGATTCTCATTAATCAAGTCCTAGATGTTTCTCAAAATAAATAATACAATATCATCCCCTATAAATACATGGTTCAATGTCTCATAACACACTTTGTTTATTTATCCATTAAGAGCATTCCTCAGAAAGTTAATTGATATATTGATTCTATGGCTAGTGTTACATCTTTAATTAAAATTGATATTAATGACAATCATGCAATATTTTCTATTCAATAATTATGCAATCCTTTAGTTGATAAAAAAATTATCAATGCATTATAAGTTATCAAAGTCAATCAAAGTGCATATAATCCTAATTGGTATATCACATCTATAATTTTCTCTAAAAATCTATTTTTTTTCAAGAATGTTATGCAAAGGATAAAAATTGATTACAACATATAGTCATCCATTATGTATCCATTGGTGGATATATATTCAAGTGCTCTTTTGATGGATAATTATTATGATGTATTATTGTATTAAATCTCAAATTGATATACTTGAAGTTCATGATAGTGAACATTGAGGTCATTTTAGTGGTAAAACCATGTCTTCCAAACTCTTACATCAAGGATACTATTGGATAATATTACATAAAATGGGTAAAATCTATATTTTACAATCCACAATAGGTGAGAAAGTTTGTAATTTTATAATAATACATATTATCACGTGATTTAAGTTACCTTTTTCTAATTTTAACAAATAATGGTTCATATTTTAAAAAAGAAAATAGTCAAAATATTTTGTGTTAAGTTCAAAACCTATCAGTCTTTCTCCTACCCTTAGTACCCACTAAGAAATGGTCAATAAAAAGCAATTAATAAATCAATCTTTAAAATCTTAAGCAAGACCATTGAAAAACATGGAACATATTTACATAATAAAATCATCTATGCTCTTTGGGCATATTGAATAAGCATACACACACCAATGAAAGCTACACCTTACTCTCCTATTTATGGAATGTAATCCATACTCCCTCTCTATATATAAATACCCTCTTTAGGAATCTCATTAAAGGATAAAATAAAATGAACATTGGCCAAAATGTCTACAAGAATTGGAAATGTTTGATAATAAATGCATACATGCCCTTGAAAATTTAAAGTTTTATCAATCACTATCAAAAGAGCATATGGCAAAGAAATTTATGATCATGAATTTCAAACTAGTGATCTTGTACTTAAATAAAATCAAAATAATACCAATTTTGGCAAATAAAATAAAGGAAAATTTAAACCCATATAGTTAGGTCCATTCAAAATCACTAAAAATATTGGCACAAGAGCTTAGTGATTAGCCACACTTGAATCAAAATCTATCAAAAATCCCATGAACATTGGGAATATATGCCATTATTAAACCTAGATAGATGTATTTTTAGTTCATGTATTTCAAAAACTTTAAAAAAAATAATAATAATACGTATGCTCAAAAATGAAAAAAATCATATATTTGAAAAAATAAAAATAATAAAAATATTTTATGAAATTAAAAATAAAGTCCTTGAAATCATTTTCAAATGTTTTTATTTGATAAGTTAAGCTCAAGTTTTACAAGGACCTAAAAACCAGAGTTCAATATAATATTTTCAAATGTCACTAGCTTACTTCTTTACATATATTATTCATTTCATGATAAGTAGATAGCATATTTAAATTTTTAATACATAATACTTTTCATGAGGTATGTGAGTTTGATATACAACATACTATTATATGGTTTTTCAATTTGGGATTACCTTTTACCTAGTATTATTTCTAAGCTATAGGCATCTCTTCATGATCCGTGAAGACTTCATTAGGTTGTATCTATCCACAACATTTCTACCGTGTTGAGTTATATATCATATAAATATTTTTCTAATCACTCATACTTTACATTATGTTACATGGATATGTTATTTTCTAACAATGACATTCATACATATGATTTATGTAAACTAGTAACATTTGTTCTATTCTTATTTTTAGAATTATTAATTTACTACATGATAAGTTAGGACTTGTTTACTTGTTGTGTGTGGCTCTTATCCTTGTGTTCAAAATATATGCATATTCATACTTGTATGGAATCATCATGTAATTTTAGTGTGGTCCTCGGCCTTTTATGATTATTTGGCATTCAAATTTCCCTTATAATATTCATACTTGTATGGAATCATCGTGTCATTTTAGTGTGGTCCTTGGCCTTTTGTGATTAGTTGGCATTCACATTTACCTTACATGTGGAATTTATGTCTTATGTGTGACATTTTATATAAATTATGTGACATTAATTTTATGTTCATCACTTGTTATTATGGGTCATGATTTATATCATGAATTAATTCTATTATCTAATCTTACTCTAGTGTCATCATACATGTCATGCACATGTTTATTATGTGATTTAATGTTATAATTATATAACACATGTTTCATATGCATCAATTATATTTTCAATATTATTATGTAATCCAATTCCAATGTTCAAAGTGTTAATACATGATTATATCTTTCACACATTTTTTTTTTGAGATAAGTGACTTGTAGGTGTAGACACTATTTTATGATTATATACCACCTTAGTATTGTACACTTGTAAAACTCAAACCTTGGTTGTTCCTCTCAATTCTATACCTTTCCTACTTCCACAAGTCTTGCATCTACACTATCTTATACCCATTATATTATATCTCTTATTTTGACTAGTCTTATGTTGATGACCCATGTCTCTTATCTTTCTCAGAATGTTTAAAATATACTCATCTTCCATATCTATAAGTTTTAAACTTGTGTCTACTTTCCTACTCCCTTGAAACTAACATCTAAGATAGAAAATAGTTTTAATGCTACTATCTTATCTTAGATCAAGTGTCTAGTTCCCTAAATTCATTTAATTTGATAATGAATGGTTGGACTATGTGATTTAATGTGAGTTATTACTCCAAAGGGATTAATACAAATACAATATCAGCCTTCTTTCATTCCTCACCTATAAACATGGGAACAGTACTAAGTATTATTACCAAAGATCATTCACTTAAAAAAATCTTCCATATTTCCATACCAATCATAAGTATAACACATCTTTAGATCTGAAGTACTAAAGGAGTATCCCAAGAGCCCAATTTTGCAAGTTACAAGCTAGGTCATTATTTTATGTGTTCTCCACATATTATATGATTCATACATAAAATAACATGTAGGGGATAATTACATGAATTTTAGGCCCTCTTATAGAGTATTGGCTATGTATTTAGCACCATCTAATAGGGGGTATTTAAGGTCAGATCAACACCGTGTTCCCACTAACCCATTTTTTCCCAAGGTCACTATAAAGATGGAGAACTAGGGTTTTGCCATTTTACAAGGTGGGATAGTCCATGACCTATATATAAATGCATTAAATCAAAGGAAAATAAAAACATAGATGCATCTAGGTGGTTTCATCCTTTTCTAGTAGATATTTCATACATGACACTTGTGTCAAACCCAGATAGTAGTGTCAACACAACCATCCTAGGTTGATGTTAGTGTTTAGAATGCCAAATGTGTCATATCCAAAATTTGATGACTATTATAAAATATCCTTTGAACCTAATTTCTACTTATTCTATATCCAAAATTACATCATCATCAAAATAAGATAAGTACATGACTTCTTTATCATTTTTGTATCTAGCATAGTTGTACTTTCCATATTTAGATTATCTTAGCATAATAAATTTAGTATATTATTATATTTTATTTTATCATCTAATTATCTTACTATAGATATTATTATTACCCATATGCCATTTAATTTATATATACCCCTTTAATCAAAATATAAGGTTAATGATAAGATCACCTTAGAGCTACATTTTAGGATTAAACATTTGGTGAACTTGATCTTTGAACATCAAACCCTTGGACAAATTAAGGTTTTTTATGTTTTCCTAATTTTTATACTTTGTTATAAATTTTAAATTTTTTATTTATGAAATAATGTAAAATATTAGTGCAAAAACCTGATTCTAAATGGAATATAGAGAAGCATTGATTACTCATCTCAATAATAACAAGGGCTTAATGGATGCATTTTTGTATGTTACAAGAGATGAAGTAAGTAAATAAGATAAAAATAAGGTTGAATCTATTAGGGATGGTGAATATTGAGAAGCTAATCTAATTAAAACAATACCCATAAATCCACCTACATCTAGTGGGGGCATGAATTATGTGTTTAAACCTTTGTTCTTTGAAACTACCATTGATACATCTATCATGGAATTACCAGTTGTTTCAACATAAATACCAATTTCTATGCCTATTACTAATCAAAACATATTTTCATCCCCTTTGGTGACTATTCAAATCTATAATATAAATCCCACTAGGCCTATATTTTAACCACTCCTTCAAGTTATTAATATCTTGGTGAACAAGGTTACAAACATTGAACTAAATTCTTTAAAATACCCTCATGATATAGACTCACAAGATGTGTTGCATAGCCCTATTGTAGTTGAGATCTCTTTACACCATTTAACACTATATTTTTAAAACATAAGTTCATATTTTGTGATGGAAAGGGTGATCTTGAACAACACCTTTGAACATTTTATGTGACATGCCTTGACTATGCTTCTACGGATAAAATTTTGACCAAACTATTTTTAAGAAGCCTTAAGGACTATGATTTGAGGTGGTTTCATGATTTACCTATTCAATCTGTAAAATAATTCAAATATATTGCATATTAGTTTTAAGCACATTTTTCAATTAATATTTTTTTAAATGTTTCCTATACTAATATTACCAAAATCATATAAGGAATTAATGAACCTATCAATGAATATGTCTTGAGATATAATAAAATGATAGAAAAATTGACCAATATTAGGATATAATAATATTTTTTGACATGTGTTTTCACATGGATTTTCACCCTTTAAGGATATGTCAAATATCTCCTCATCCAAGTGGAACAATGGAAACACCTCTAGGATTGTGGGTAGCCAAAGGATGAGGTGAATCTCTGGATAGGGCTAGTTCCCTTGATGTACCACTTTGGATCACAACTATAACTAACTTTTGGGGGGTGAAAAGGGAGAGATATAATTTAAATATAAAATATTATAATGGGGGTGATACACCAAATTATATTATGAATTCCAATATCATGTTACACATGAAATCAAGAGACAAACTAAACATTCACTTCTCCAATCTAAAATTTCATCACATCAATATTACATTGTGAGGTTATGGATGAATGTGAAAAGATAGGAGGAATAGGAAAGATGCCTTTAATGGCACTAATAAAAATACTAACTCACTAAATCATTGACATTTACTATAACACTTCACATGTTGTGGAAGAAGAAGCTTTCCAACTACAAATAGGATGCAAGAATGAGATAACATGCTAAGGAATTCATAGTCTTCACTAAAAAAGATTCAACATTAGAGTAAAACACACTAATAAAAATAATGAATAGGTAAAACATAAGTATTATTATTTATAAAATGGTATTCAAATGATCAAGGCTTCACCATACTCAAGAGGAGCATAGATTATAATGCCAAAATGGTTAGTTCTTATAGAACCTGAGAGAGAGAGAGAGAGGAGAAGAGAGAAGTCCAAGGGTCACAAGGAAACTTTTAAATGTGAGATAATTAGTTAATAATACATGAGAATATTATATTGGATTAACCATGAAATTTTAATAATCCCAAGTGTCCATCTAAGTCATCAAACTCTTACAAAGTGGCATGAAACTCTTCATTCTATCTCAGAAAACTACCTTCAAGATTTGGACTTATTTTATCATCAAAAAAATGATTTGGTATAGTTAAAATTATTATTATTGAGGTTAAATATTTAATACATTCATATACATTAATTGGTTATAGTATTTTTCCTCTAGAATCATCTAGAAGTGAGCCATCATTATCTATTGTCAAGAAAACTCCTCTTGCATGTACCCTGCACACTTGGCCTCAAATTTGACATAAATTTCCAAATAAAATACATTAAATGGAGTGTATTAAAATTTTAAATACCCTAAATTTTATTATGAGCATTATAAACACCTTAAAATCAACCCACTTGAAGTTTTCCACCCTTTTCACTAGCTTATCCATTAGGCCAGTTTTGAGTAGTTGAGATGAGAGCTATTGTTTACACACTTATAAGTATTTATAAGTATTTAAATTAACATGAATAGTTATAATAATTATAAATATTCCTCATAAATTTTTTTTCATCCTCAAACTCCTTCTAGAACTTGGAAAACACAAAAAATGATCAAACATACCCTACTTCTAACCCCATTCATACAAGTCCATATAGATAAAAACATGGGAGGGAGATTGAGTGAGTCATATAAAATGTTAATCCACTTTCATTATAAAAATATTCCACTATATTATATTTCTAATTCCATTTTCATAAACTGGTCACTTGCAAGGGTTTTGAAAGATTTTAGATCTGTTTGACCTCTTAAGGTTGGTTCATAAAGTTTTGAAATTAGAGTTGTATAAAAATTACATTAATGTGGTTTTTAGGAATGATACTAACTTTTAAAAACTCCTTTTACCTCCATAAAATTCCTCATGAAAGATATGAGCACTTGAACCTCTCATATCGAGCTTGTTTTCCTCTTTTCTTACATGCCTGAATTATCTAAAGTCCAAAAAGTGGATTCTTTATGTTTTTTATACTTTATAATATCTAGGTCACCTCTTAATTGTCCCAAAAAACATTCTCTAATAGTTTAAAATTCTCACCTCATGTGGAAAGTGAAGGTGACCATCCATTTGGGATCTATGCCAAAACTTTGCCTTTAAACTTGATTGTAACTTAGAGCTCAAAATGACCTTTGATGGTTTTCCATACCTATTTATAGTTAAAAAACACTTTTATTGATACCATACACATTATCCATTATTATATAAATCTTTATAATAGTTATAAATGAGAATGACCTATTTTTTGGGCTCTAGGCCAAAATCTTGCTCAAGAGTCATGACTGTAACTCTAAAAGTGTAGGGTACCCTATTTAGTTTCTACCTTTAGAGCTTGGTTTATCATGTTTTAATATATGTTTTATAAATTCACAAACTTATTGAAATGTTCAAACAACTCCATGTCCACTCCATCTTCTTTCCTCAAATTTGTAGCTTTCATGTACAATGGGAATGCCCCCTATCTGAGATAAAACAGAGGGAACTCCATTACCTCCTCAAATAAAAATGAATGTTTTTTGAGGTTATAAAAGTCCCAAAGGATATTTATATAATTTTTATCTCTTTACTAGGTCAATAAACCTCTTAACTCATCAAAATTCTAAGACTGAACCTATAAAACTGACTATGTACTTGATAGTCAAAGACTAACTATGTATTGCTTATCTAAGCCACTTCCTTTATTTTATATCCATTGTAATATACCTATGTATGTTTTAAATTTCATGATATATTTTATTCAATTAATTTTATAACAATTTTACCTCTGATGCACCCTTTATACTCTTGTATTCACAAGACTGTGTTATCCTACCTGACTATATTTCCTAATTATGAGGGTGATTGTAGGTGATTTTATATGATTAGACCTGATAAAATGTTTATAACCCATTTAGAGTGTCTTGGGACCATTTTATACCCTTTTTAATACATTTTTTCGCCTTTCTCAATCATTTTAAATCACTTTGAACTTATTAAAACTAAGTTCTTATTAGGACCGTGTTTTTCTCCTAAAGTTGAACTTGTAGGTATGCATTGACCCATTTGAATGTTGGTCATGATGTAGAGAGACATTATAAAGAGTTATGAAAACTATTTATAACTTATAAAATAATTTATTCACCTTTTAATACATTTCTCACACTCCAAACACTACCTCCTTGTCAAATTGGGTCTTACTTTGACTTTAAATGTATTTATTTGTTTAGTACACCTGTAGGTGTACTTTCCAAGAATTATGGAATTGAGAATGGTGTTTGAAGGTCTCATAAAATATATAAAAACCATTCATAATCTATTCATTGATTTCATCCCTACATATACACTTCAAACTCTCAAACATAAAGCCTTTGGACTGTGTGCTACCTCAATGAAGCTATAGGTGCTTGTTTTTAGGTGGAGAGACCCATGTAGGTGCTAATGGGGTTGAAAATTTTCATATGAATTCCTCTTGATGGATTATTGGATCACAAATTCTATTGATATACATTTAACTACCTAAAACCTTCCAACCATGAAGGAATTACCCACTTACAACTTTGGATTAAACTTGAAAAAGGTAGTATGGCTATAGGTGTATATTTTCATGGCCTATGTACAAACTAAAAGTGCCTATGAGGGTCTAAACACAACTTATGAGATTATCTTAGAGATAATTAGGTCATAAATACCTCATAACAACCACTTATAACCATTCCAGTGTGAATATATGGTCTAGATTACAACTTACAAACAAAGGTTGCTCAAACTCACAATTTTATAGATGATATTGTAGGATTTTAGTGTTTTATAGGCAATTTTGAGATCCTAAATGACCATATTCCACTAACTCTCTTCCCCTCCAACTTTGAAATCTTATTATAACATGTAGGAACTATAAGGTAGAGTCACTAAGAGTGATCAAATATCAAACTATCATTGTTATGAGACCCTTCAAAAGAGCTAGGTGCTTTATCTTCTCAATTTATGGACAAAAGGCATAACCATAGTCATTGTTACTTTGAGCATGGTTTTTAACTTCATATGATAATATATCCTCTCAAATGGGTATGATATGGTTAAAAAACCTATTGGGACCTAAAAATAACTCCATTACTTTATTAAATGCCTCAAAAATGGGGCCTCATCTCTCTATTAAGGCCACTTGTAGGTGACTACTTGCAAAATATAGATAGTGGTATAGGATAATGGGCAGTAAATGTTTTATTTGACTCATGAATAGAATTAGTATATTTCCAATTTATTAAAATGTTACTATTAATTATTATGGTCTTAGTACCAATCTCATAATCTCCATTTAAACATGACTTTCCTCCTCAAACACCTGTAGTGCACATTTTGAGTTGCATATGGAGAGTAAAGATATAATAGTCAACACACTCAAGGATATATAGTGATAAATAAAAAATACCCCTTCATGGTGTTATAATGACACATAAATATGTTTAAAATTCATAAACCATCTCTCATAATCCATTTTAACATTTAGACCCCCATTTCAAGGTAGTTGACTGACTGTGTATGATAGTCATAGGACAAACTAGTTGTATGGCACTCAAAGACTACACTTTCATGGACATTGCTTGGAAAATGAACTTGACATGACATGAGATAATTTGACCACATTTTAAACATGATTAATTCCCTATCAAACTCTTGGAGCCATTTTCAAAGCATGAGATCTTGAACATGGTGAAAAAACTACCTCTAACTAGCATAGTGCATCCTCTTATAACTTAAGATGATTTTCATATCAAAACCTCATGAAAATTGAAACAAAGTATGGGAATTATTTTAAGAGGATCTCAACATCATCTATCATCAAACTCAACAATTGGTTTGTATTAAATCACTCAAACCAAGGCAAAAATTATAAGGTGCATGAAATAGCAGGCAGACAAGTATAGTCAACTTCATGTGGATGGTTCATGAAGCACATGCCACCATTATTAAAAATCCTTATATGTAAATGAATTTATTTGAGTTTAATTTAATCTCTTTAGGGATTTTGATTCAAAACCTTCTAAGACGTCTATATTAAGCACAAACCTAAAGGTTACTTCTTCTTGCCAATAGAACTAAAAAAGGATTAGAATAGTTTTGGGATAAAAATGGCACTTCTAGAGCAAAAAAAATGTGAAAATGAGCTTATGGAAGATGAAGATACATACCATGATCCTTTACCATATGGAACATTTCCCAAGGATTTATACAAGTTCCAAACATCTCTTTTCTTAAGAAAACTACCTTTTCTTTTGATGAACCTACCAATTTTTAGTTATATAAATTACTTAAGACCTATAAGAACACATGGGATGTAACATCATGTTTTATAACCTTCAAACTTCCCAATAAATCCTTACAAGTCATTAAATGTATCTTTTTTTAACCTCAAATTGACCCAAAATGACTAAAGGGACTAAAATGACTAATAACCAAGGATATTATAACATTAAAAGACATAAATTAACCTATAATACACCTTATAACATATTTATTAACCATATAAAACACGTAAAAGTAAAAATTTTACTTATAGGTGCCCCAATTTAACTTAAAAGTCAAATTTGGTCAACAAATTAATGACTCATAGGGGTAGTATGCCTACTATATTTACTAGACCAGTTGCCTTATCAATCCATTGGGAATAAGGAGTCATATAAATTCTAATACAAATAATGAAACCTTTTAAAATTGACCATCAAGATAATACCACTAATTACCTCAATCACACAAAGTAAAGGACACACACAAAACAAGGCAACAAAACTAACAAGACACACATGCACATGTGTTCAAGGCACTTAGGTGAATATAAAAACAAACTATTATGCTCAAATAGAGACTAATAATACCTCATTTCTATGATAAAAATTAAAAATTCTTGAATCATCTTCATGGTGAGATGAAGCATAGTGCCAAGTATGTTTCTCTTTGGATTGAATGTTCTATGGACTAGACATTCTTTTGCACCTTACTTGATTTGATCTCAAGTAGATCATCTTAAAATAGTTATCCAATTTAGATATATTCCTCTTGAACATATTCACATACCTCATACTACTTCCCACTATTCATCTCATGGTCAACTTGCATCTTCTTTGTAGGCATGGCTTCGAAAGGATTGGTTTCTTGTTGCTTAGAAGATTGAGGCAAATAGGAACTTATTCCATCCTTAAAGAGTTGATGTGTTTTTATAAAATTATTTATATGATGATATCTCATCTTAATTAATTCAAAAATTTCATCATGAAATGTATATGCTTCTTGAAAGGACATATTTGAAAGATTCTTTTTCTTTTGCATACTTACTTGAGTGCCAAAACTGCCTTCTCCATCTTTGACTAGATTATAGCCTCCTTGATGAAAGAACCAATGAATTATTCCTCCTTATTTACTTCCATAATTATCTCAATAACATTGGGCTTCCTCTCATCTATAAGTTATTCTAGCTCATCATGGAGATTTGCATGTTCTTCCCAATCTTGGTCATTGTTCGCCATGGAAGCCTCTGTCTTTACCTTGTCATGAACTTGATTATCAACTTGGAAAAACTCTTCAAACCTTTGAAATAACTCCATTTTACACTACCAATAATTTTTATCCTCTTTATAATCTTAAACTACTACCTCTTCAATCTTATATTATTGATTTATAATTCCATCAAGCTAGTGTTCTTCAAGCTCTAATGCATTTGATAGTGTTTCAAGATTAGGCTGACATATTGTATCATCTTCAATAGTAACAAATTCCACCTTGGTATCAAGATATTCTTCTAGGACTACCACCTCTTTGGGGAAGACTTGAAATTATTCTCCATCTATAATAACACTTTTATCTTCATGTTTTAGGTGATCATCCACAACATTTTTATCACATGTAGAGTCCTCTTCAAGGGATGCAAGATCTTCCATCTCTTTTTCTTTCATGGTGATGCCAAGACTATGCATCTTTAAATCATGTGACCTAGCCCAATGAAAATACCAATGAGATATGTTTTTTTCTAGAAAGATTTTTTTTTCCTTGTCAACTAGCTACTCTTCTTTAGGTTCCCATACCATAGGTCCATCAAGGCAAAGGCTGATATGGTGAGGACAAGATGAACTAGTTGGTGGAAGTGGCACATATAACTCAAAATCAGATTGAGAATGGAATGTAGGGGGATCTTTTGGAAGCTCTTGAGGAAGAGGAAATAGACCTTGGGATAAAACAACTTGATTTTCTTCCTTTCATTTGACAATTAGTTCATTCATAGATGATTTATCTTGAGGACTCTCTTAAGGAAGGGTGTATGGGGTGTGTTTAGGCATAGGATATTCTTTTGGGTCTAACCCTTCCATCACACCTTGACTTAGTAGTTTCATCTTTGACTCTAACTTTTCAATTTGTTTGGCTAGGTTCTCTTGGATAAGTCTCTCTTGAAGATGATATGCATCATCATGAGGATGAGAAATACAAGGGGATTCATATGGAGGATAAGAGGTTTATTTATTAAGGGTGGGATAAAATTTCAAAGGATCAACTTCATTCATAACATCATACTCCTTATCAACCAAACTTCTATCTTCTTTCTTTTCCCATGATTCCACTATCTTATTCTAGCTTAGGATAGTAGGATTATAAGTCTCTTTTTGAGGTGGTGGGGATACAATTTGAGAGGTAAATGAGGGATTTAATTCCACTTATTTTTATACTAAGATATTCTATTGTATTTTCTTATTGTCTAACTCAATTTATCTATCAAGTTTTGTTTCAAACACAATGCTAGTCTTTTCAACTCTCTCTTCTACTTGATTTGGAAAAGGATGACTTTAGAAATTATTATTAGGCTCATGAGTAGGGATAAAATATGGCTGATAGGAAACTTAGGGAAGTTGATATAAAGTTTGATAGGTTTGGTGATGTTTCCTTTCATGAACTCTTAGTCTATCCTCTAAGGAAGAAACTAGGCCACTCACATCAAACATCTCACTTGTGAGCCTTTGCCAATTAGCTCTCTCAATTGTTACCCACTCTCTTTTGACAAAATATAATGCATCTATCACCTTATTAATAATATTATTAGGGTCCTCTTGACCACATCTCATTATATTATCAAGCTCTAACATGTACCTCTCATATCCCAAAAGTGTTTATTTTAAGGTGGAAATGGATGGACTTGAGAAGTGACTAGGTTGACTAGGAAGAACATGACATTGAGAAGTTTGGATATAAGACTGATACACTTTATGAATGGGATGATACACTTCATTATATTTATGGTATACTTTATGACAAGGCTTATTAATAACTTGTTCATATTTATAGGGAATGACGCAAGCTTGAAAAGTCTCACCAATTTATGTAAAACAATGCTCAACACCAACATTAACCATGAAACTTCATTGAAAACAAGAACACAAACAAAAATTTTACCAACAATCCTCAAAGGATAACTTGGGTTACTTTACCAGCTGAAATATCTTTGGAGTTGCCATTGATGCTTTGATAGATGCCTCCAAAGGATGATTGTTGAGACACAACACCAAATATCTCTCAACCTCTTGGACCAAGAGTCCCATCGGGAATGAAAAAAACTATTATCACTTGGATTTTTACCATTTTAGGAGATTTAAAATTTATCCTCATCTAATTGGCACAGTCTAAACACATCTTAGCTTGTGTTTATCCTAAGGATGAGGCGAATCTCTAGATAGGGATAGCTCCCTTTATCTACAACTTTGAATCACAACTATAACTAAACTTTGGGGGTGAAAATGGAGAGATATAATCAAAATTAAACTATTATAAGGGGGTAATACACCAAATTATATGGTTAATTCCTACCGATATAATGTTACACATGAAATAAAGAGACAACATGAACATACACTTCTCCAATCTTCATCTTCTCACATCAATGTTACATTGTGAGGTTATGAATGAAAGTGTAAATGTAGGAGGACTAGACAAGAGGCCTTGAATTTAGCTAATGAAAGACTAACTTGCTCAATCCTTGAAATTTACTACAACACTTCACATGCCCTTCATGAATAAGCTTTCTAGTTGTAAATAGGATGCAAGAATTAGACAACATTCTAAGGAAGTCATAGTATTCACTAAACAAGATTCAATATTTAGGTAGAAAAAACTAATAATATTCATGAAGAGGTAAAAATTCAGTATTATTATTGATAAAATGGTATATAAATGAGCAAGTCTTTGTCATACTCAGGAGGAGCATAGATTACAATGCCAAAATGGTTAGTTTTTATATAACTTGAGAGAGAGAGGAGAAGAGGGAAATAAAAGGGTCACAAGGACACTATTAAAGATGATATAATTAACTAATAATTAATTATAAGAGGATATTTGATGAACCATGAAATTTTAGGAAGCCAAAGTGTCCATCCAAGTCATCAAACTCTTGCAAAGTGTCATGAAACTCCTCATTCTGGCTCAGAAAACTACCTTCATGATTTGAACCTATTCGAATATCCCAAAACTGATTATGGATAAGTTCAATGATTTGGATGGAGGGTAAGGATTTTATACATTCCTCTCCATGTATTTTTTGTAGGCTTGGTCCTCTATAATAATCTAGAAGTGAGCCATCATCATCTACTATAAGGAAAATTCCTCTTCCATGCACCCTACACACTTGGCCTCAAATTTGAATTAAATTTACCATGAATATACATGGGAGGGAGTGGATTAAAATTTTCAAGACATTCCATGTCATTATCACCATTAGACAAACCTTAAAATCACCCTACTTGAAGCATTTTACCCTTTTCACTAGAATGTCTATTAGGCCAGTTTTGACTGGCTAAGATGAGAGCTATTGATTACACACTTATAATTTTTTATAAGGCATTAAATTAACATATGGAGTTATACTAAGTCTATATATTCCTCATAAATTTTGTTTCATCCTCATATTCATTCTAGAATGTAAAAAAACAAAAAATGGTCAAAATACCCTATTTCTCACCCCATCCATATAAGTCCATACAACTAAAAATCATGGGAGGGAGATTTAGTGAGTCATATATAATTTTAGAAACTTTAATGAGAAAAATATGCCACTATATTATCTTTCTAATTCTATTTTCACAAACTAGTCACTTACAAGGGTTTTGAAGTGTTTTAGACCTATTTGACCTCTTAAAGTTCATTCATAAAGTTATGACATTGGAGTTGTAAAAAAAATCCACTAATTTGGTTTTTAGGACCCCTAATAATTTTTTAAAAGTCCTATGGCATCCATTAAATGCCTCATGAAAGATATAAGCACTTTAACCTCTCTTATCGAGCTTGTTTTACTCTTTTCCTACATGCCTGAGTTGTCTAAAGTCTAAAAAGTGGCTTCTTTATCTTTTCTCTACATTCCAAAATATTGGTCACCTATGTATTATCCCCAAAAACATTTTCCAATAGGTTTAAATTCTCACCTCATGTGGAAATTAAAGGTGACCATCCATTTAGGGTATATGCCAAAACCTTGCCTTTAAACCTAACTATAACATAGAGCTTAAAATTACATTTTATGGTTTTCCATACCTCATGATAGATAAAACACACATATATTCATCCCATACAAATTTTATAATAGTTTCTAAATACTTCTAATAGTTATAAATGAGAATGACTTATTGTTTGGGCTCTAGGCCAAAATCTTGCTCAAGAGTCATGACTACACCTCTAAGAGTGTAGGGTACCCTATTTAATTTATAGATTGTAAGATTGGTTTCTAATGTTTTAATTTATGTTTTATAACTTCAAAAACTTCCTTAAAGGTTCAAATAAATCCATGTCCACTCCATCTTCTTTCCTCAAAGTTGTAGGTTTCATGTATAAAGGGAGTACCCCCTATTTGAGACAAAATAGAGGGCACTCCCCTACCTATTAATATATAAATTTAAGTTTTATGAGGTTATAAAAGTCAAAAATTATATTGGGACTAATTTTTATCTCTTTAAAAGGTTAATAAACCTCTTAACATATCCAAATTCCAAGAGCCAACCTGTAAAAACTGACTCTGTACTTGATAGTCAAAGACTGACTATGTCTTACTTGTCTGAGCCACTTCCTTTGTTCCATATCCACTACAATAGGAATATTTATTTTTTCATATTAATTATGTATTTTATTCAATCAATATTATAACACTTTGATCTCTGATGCACCCTTCATACTCTTGTATTCACAAAATTGTGTTATCCTGCCTGACTATATTTCTTGCTTAAGAGGGTGCCTGTAGGTGAATTTATATGATTAGACCTGAGATAATGTTTATAAACCATTTATAGTGTCTTGGGATTATTTTATACCTTTTCTAATTCACTTTTTCACCTTGCTTATTCATTTTCAATCACTTTGAACTTATTAAAACTAAGTTCTTATCAGGACTATTTTTTACTCCAAAATTTGCCCATGTAGGTATGCATTGACCCATTTGAACTTTGGTCATGATGTAAAGATAAATTATATGGATTTATGAGAACAATTTATAACTTATAAAACACTATATTCACCTTGTAATTCATTTTTCATAGTCCAAACACTACCTCCCTATCAAATTGGGTCTTACCTTGATTGTAACTCTATTTGCTTATTTAGTACACCTATAGGAATACTTTCCATGAATTATGGCATAGATAATGGTGTTTAATGGTATTGTTTAAGTTATAAAAAAAATTACTACTCTATTCAATCATTTCATCCCTACATATACACTTCAAACTCTCAAACATAAATCCTTTAGATTGTGTGTTGCCTTAATGAACTTGTAGGTGTTTGTTTTCAAGTGGAGAGACCCCTGTAGGTGATAATGGGGTTTAAAAATTTCATATAAAGTCTTCCTAATGGATTATTAGATTAAAAATTCTATTTATATTCATTTCACTACCCAAAACCTTCCAAACATGAAGGAATTATCCACTTGTAACTTTGGATTAAACTTGAAAAAAGCAGTATGGTTTTAGGTGTATATTTTCATGTCCTATGTACAAACTAGAAGTGCCTATGAGGGTCTAAACATAGCTTATGAGCTTTTATTAGTGATAATTAGGTCATAAATACATAATAACAACCACTTATAACCCTTCAATTGTGAATATGTGTTTTATATTACAACTTTCAAACAAAGGTTTTTCAAACTCACAATTATGTAGATGATATTAAAGGATTTTAGTGTTTTATAGGCAATTTTAGGATCCCAAATGACCATATTCAACTAAATCTATATGCATAAAACTTTTCAAGGTTATTATACCATGTAATTACTATAAGGTCAAGTCACTAAGAGTGATAAAATCTCAAACTATCATTTTTATGAGACCTCTTCAAAAGAGCTAGGTTCTCTATTTTCTTAATTCAGGGACAAAAGGCTTAAACATAGTCATTGTTACTTTGAGCATGGTTTTCAACTTTATATGACAATATATCCTCTTAAATTGGTAATTTGTGGTCAAAAAACCTACTATGACCTTAAAAACTCTGTTAATTGATTCAATACCTCAAAAAGAGGGCCTCATCTCTCTGTTAAGGCCACCTGTAAGGTGACTACATGTAAAATATAGGCAAGGGTATAGGATGATGGGTAGTAAATGTTTTATTTGACTCATGAGCAAACTTAGTCTCTTTAAAATTTATAAAAAGGTTTTTATTCATTATGATGGTCCTGGGACCAATCTTAAAATCTCCATTTCAACATGAATTTCCTCTTCAAACACCTGTAAGTGCACATTTTGAGTTGCATATGGGGAACAAAGATAAAACATTCAACACACTCAAAATATACATTTCTAACTAAAAAATACCCATTCATGGTGTTAAAATGACACATCAAGATGTTGAAAAGTTTAAAACCATCTCCCATACTCCATTTCAACATTTGGACACTTCTTTCATGGTAGATGATTAACTGTGTATGATAGTCATAAGACAACTGGTTGTATGGGACTCAAAGGTTCCACTTTCATGAACATTGCTTAGAGAATGAACCTGAGATGACATGAGATAATTTTACCATATTATAAACATGATGAATAACCTATCACAACCCCTAGATCCATTTTCAAAGCATGAGATCCTAAACATGGTGAAAAAATTGCATGTAACCAACATAGTGCATCATCTTGCAACTTAAGATGATTTCCATATCAAAACCTCATGAAACTTGAAACTAATCATGGGAATAATTTTAGGAGGATTTCAACATCATATATCATCAAATTCAATCATTGGTTCATATATAATAACTCAAACTAAGGAAAAAACTATAGGGTGCATGAAATAGTCAAAGAAAAGTATGGTCAACTTCATAAGGATGGTTCATGAAGCGCATGAAATAATTATTCAAAATCCTTATATGTAAATTAAGGTATCTAAGTTTAATTTAACCTCCCCATGTATTTCGATCTAAAACCTCTCGATCTATCTATACTAAGCACAAAATTCAAGGTCACTTCTGCTTGCCAAGAGGATTGAAAAAGGAGTAGAATGGTTTTGGTCTAAAAAATGAACTTCTAGAGAAAATATGTGTTACTGAGCTTGGAGAAGTATAATAGATACACCATGATCCTTTTCTATGTGGTACACTTCCCAAGAATCCATACAAGTGCCAAACTTCTCTTTTCTAAAGAAAATTACCTTTTCTTCTGATGAACCTACCACTTTTTAGTTATGTCAATTACTTAAGACCTATAAGGACACATGGGATATGATATTAAATTTTTTAACCTTCACACTTCCCAATAAATTTTTGTAAGTCATTAAATGCACCTTTTTGACCTCAAATTGACCTAAAATAACTAAAGGGACTAAAATGACTAAGGACCATGGATATTATAACATTAGAAGACATTAATTAACCTATAATACACCTTGTGACATATGTATTAACCTTATAAAACACCTAATAGTCAAAATTATACCTACAGATGCCCTAATTTGACTTAAAAGTCAAATTTGGTCAATAAGATGTATTCAAGCAAATTTTACTTCCTCCTTTACATGATTCCATTATTTTTAAAAATTTAAAATATTTTGATGACTTATGACATCTTTTAAAGGATAATGAAATGAAGATTATGTCATTAAATAAGCTCAATTATGTATCAAACAAACCAGTTACATCTACATCTAGTAAAAATTTCACAATTAAACCAAGTTATAAGGTAAAATCTTTTGAAACTAAAAAGGAATCAACCACCATAGTTAACATATTTTCATATTATCTTAATCAATTTTTCTTATCCAATACACTAATGAGATAAGTTATATGTTTACCTTAGTCCACAAATTCATTACTCATGTGATTATTAGAGTGTTATCTTATATATTTCCCTCATCTTATTAAGGTTGATTTGATTTAACCTCTACCTAAAGGATATGAGGTGAATGCTTATTATTACTATCATCAAGGACTAGGGAATTCTAAAATCAGATGATTTACCTTGAAACATAATATCCAAGATTTTATTGATGACCAAAAAACTTATATTTGAGGATCATCTAAATGAATTAGTCTCACAACCTAGAGATCACCATAAATAAAAAACATTTAACAATCCTTTGCAAGACTATTCTAGAAGGAACCAAAATTACAAATAGAATATAATACACATCCTCCTCCCTCACATTATGAGCACCCACTTGATGGGATCATTGGTACTTACATGTGACATATGTAAAAACCTAAAACTGGCTACAACTAGCTACTACCTAGACTTTAGACCGATTCTTACCAACCATTGTAAATTAAGCCTAAAAATCACTAAACATCCCATATTTGTTTACACATCATTCATCAATGCTCATAATCATGTTAGGACATCCCTAATCAATGTATTCTATCGTATTCAACAATAACCTCTCACATATTCATTCCTAATCACCTTGCGACATTACAATTATCAATTTAGCCTATGAACTTATTAAGTGGGGCATTTAAACACTTAAATCAAATATTGAAAGAGATAAAAATCTAATCAAAATCAATTAATAAGATAAACATGATTATATGCCTAGTTGAATTATCGATTTAAAAATAATGAATATCTAAAAAAGAAAATTCAAAATATCAAAGCCTTTATGAGTTGTCAAGCTTTTTGAAAATATCCTAAAATATCTAATTTTGAGAACCATACCTAGAAATTACAAATCATAATTAATTGAAAAATACTAACTCTATTAGAGTTATATTTGACTCATCTAGGTTTAGTTTGAATCCATTCCAACCTAAACTCAACCTTAAATCACCTTGGATGATATTTAATTCATAAGGCTATAAATACAAGGCCATACCTCTTTATTTATATCTCTCATAAGCTAATGTTATAATTCTAATTTGGAAAGAGATAATCTTTCATGTAGTGTTATAATGCTAAAATCTTAATCCAAGCCACATCAAATCCATCGTGCTAAGGCAAGAAGAAGATACACAAGCTTCATTTCCAAAGAGTTAATGGTCCATAAGCTGAGTAAGCCACTCAACAAAGCAATTTAGATCTCTCAAGGAAGGTAAAAGAGTTATTATATTTTATGTTTTTGTTGTGCTTTCATTTAGCTTTTGTTACTAAGCTCTCCCTAGTATTTAGGCTAGGATTTTTAGTGTTAGTGTGTTTATTTGAGTTTTTATTGCTTGAAATAACACTATAATAACCTCCCTTCTTGGATTCTTAAGATCACAAAATGGCACACCTGGTGGGACTAATCATCCCATACAAGCAAGGAGATTAATATTCAATATTTAGTTTTGCTAATGAATGCTTAAGAATATTCAAAATTTGAGTTTTAACTTTGATTTCACATAATTATTTTTTTTAGTAACATAATTTACATAGATACTAACTTAGAATCCATAAGAACAATGTTGATCCTACTAGAACTGACATCGACCCTTGTGTAAACAATAGAGCATGATAGAAATGTGATTAATGAGTTTTTATTGAGTTTTCTAGTTTTTGGTTTTGTGTCTAAGATCTTGAATGTTGTTTGATTGACTATTTACCTATAAGACCTATTGTTATTTGTTGGTTTGAAGATCATTTGGATAAAAATATTTAAAAAAATAATAATATTCTATTTTATTTTTTTAATAAACTAGTGTCAATCTTTGTCCATTGATGTCAACCCTTCTATACCTATTGATGCCAATTTTTGTAGACCAACATTGATCACTACATGGATTGATGTCGATCTATAAGACAAAAGTAAGAAACATGAGAGATATTTTTGAAAAAGTGTTTCCTCATTCATAGTTGGGCTTCTAAGTAGTAAAAAATGTTATAACAAATTGCAAGCCCTAAGGTGTAAAATTCAAGTTTTAATATAGTTAAATCTTGCACACTTTTTCTTTGGTGTTTAAAATGAACTTATTTATTTTCATGCCTTAGATGTTTTTCAAATATTTTCCAATAAACTAATGCCAAGAGGATAAAAATTCATTACACACATCATTTTTGTGATTAAAATAAACTCTCACACTAGATAAATGCTCTTAAGAGTTTCATTTTTACTGCTTATTTATTGAATTTGTTTGTTTCTAAGTAAAATGATCAATTCATGTATTCTCTCCCCCTGTCCCCTTTACCAAACTTAGGTAATCAAAAGTGCTCATTCTTTGTCTTGGTATCTTTATTCTAAAAGTGTGAAAAAAATTTGTTGAAAATCCATATGATTTGGGTGATCTAAACCTGACCCTAAAGTCTTTTTACTTGTCTTTTATTTTCATGCATTTTGGCTTGTGAGCAAGAATTCATCACCTCTTCATGGGTTATATAGGGAATAAATGACCTATTAATTCATCTCCTGACATCATTTTAACCCCACTCCATGGTGGGGTATATAAACTAAGGGTGACCCACTAGGATTCTTTTTTTGAGTAGTTAAAACAAGCTCTAATAGTGGTACTCCACCTCAGACCATAGGGGCAACTCAAACATCAAAATACACTGAGTAAGTAATGGATGTAGTGAGTTTGGAAAGGATAAGACATTTTAATAATAAGTTAGTTGATGTGTATCTCATTAAGATGAACATTTATTATATTATCCACATTTGGGACCATCTAGAAATTCATGAAAATTGATAGTTTAAAACAACCCAACTTATCATAGGCATACTATTGATGCAGGGTGAGTAGCCTAAAGTTCCATGTCATAGTAAAAACTCTTGGGAGAAGAGGGGGCCTATAAAACCTACATTTTCATGTGCTTTTACTTTTGGATTAACACTTAAAAATTCTCCCAAGAATGATTATATTGACAAAATTTGATAGTATTACGTAACCTCATTAGTTTTAGGATCTAGGACATTACACGTAGGTTTTTTATGTCATTTTATACTTTTATGCATGGTTTTTTAGTCTAAGCTATTCATTTTTTATACTGTGTCAAAACAAATCTTGTGTATACATCACTCCTTTATTTTAGGAGGCATTAAACCACCCATTTAACACAATAACTTTGCCTTGATCTTTTATCAAATCTTTTTTATGTGTGTCATTTGATTTAAATGGATGTAGTTATGCTTCCCAATTCATTTCAAATCTATGTCTTGGAGTCTTGAAAGAAAACTATTGATCACATTGTTATAAATGATAGTGTCATTACATTACTCAAATCATTTTAAAGATTTGTTTTACTTGTGTCCAAATTCCAATTTCAAAACCAATTCCACATGTGCCTTTTGATATCTTTACTTAGTGTCATTATGCCATTCATTCTTGTCTATCTTGTTATTTATTTAATAAGCCTAGTCTTCCTATGTTGATTTTTTAATTAACATTTCCAACTTCAAAAGCCAACCATTGATTTATTTCTACCTATGCCTTGTGTAATTTTGGCCTAGACATTGATCTTTCTCTTTTGGGTTGTGCAGCTAAAGTTAATTATTTACTCAATTTAAAAACTATTTTTTATGTCTATATTTGGGTGAAAGAGCCTATCTTCCATATGCCTTTTATTGCATGCCTTATACCAATTGACCAAGTTCATGTTTTAATCTGAATGCCTAGTTTATGCCAAAATGTTTCAAATTTGTTAGATTAAATCTCACCTTGTTTTGTTTAAAATTCTAGCTTTTTTGCCTTTTCCAAAAGACTTATAAAATGTCTATTTTGAGCCTATATTTTGTGCCTTTTCCAAAATATCTAGTAGCTTTTGTTTTCTTATATTAGAATTATTTGAAACACTTTGAACATAGAGTTTGGCATTCTAGTTTTTATTCATCCACTTGACCATTTGTTTAAGACATTTAACATTAGACATATGGCATTAGACTATTTTAGGCCAAGTTTTAGCATAGACCATTTTATAGATACAACTCCATTCCTAGACCAAGTTAGACTATGTTTGGACCATTTATCATTTAGACATTATTTTTCATAGTTTGTATAACTCTAAGCCTCTTTACAAAATGTTCATCACTAATTTGGATATGTCTCATTAAAATCATAGTTGAGCCATGTATAATCAAAGTTATGATAATGTGGTTGCATATAATAACTTTGTTCAAGACACCTACTGGGATGATGTTGTTTATAGAATGGATCCATATCCTCCTTACAATATTTAATCTAGGGAGTAAAGCCAAGATCCTCAAGCATAATATGAGATAATACTTTCTTTGGTCTAATTAATATATGATATTTTCCATCTCATTTCTCATGTTATCTAATCCCCCACATATACCATTAACCCTCCTTTATATTATGTGAGCCATTGAGCTCCACAACATCTAAGGATTACCATTCTAGGACCTCATCTTTTGTCTTATCTAAGTAACCAAACTTCATAATGCCCTACCATTAACATTATAGGACTTTGTACTTTAGCTTGTGTAAGCAAATAAGCTCTGTAATGCCCTACCACTTCTATATTAAGACCTCATCCTTTGGCTTGTGTAAGCAACCAAGCTTCACACTGCCCTACCATTTCTATAATGATCTTGTCATTTATCTTGTGTGAGAAACCAAGATTTGAAACATCATACCATTACCATTATAGGCCCTTCTAAGTATGGTAGCTCATTATCCCATTAAATTTGTGAAAATACAACTAGATGGGTCAAAATTACCATCCTAGGTTAGCAACCAACCTTTATTAAACCCATCATAGACAAGCCTATCATTAACCAACCATTGTTAATCCATCACCCCTTGCCAACCATCCCCCACTTTATAAAACCCATGTCAATAGTCAACCTAAAATAACTAAGATAATCAGCACCTCTCTAATCGATCTAATCATTTGAAGACCAAGATATGTTCAAAACTGGTATTTTACAACTACTTATAAACCAAGGCCAAGAGAACCAACTAATCCACAATGATTTTTGTGAAACACCTATTTGTGAAAATTCAACCTATGATGAATCGCCTCTTGATCCTTTAGCCATTATCAATGAGTCTCCTTCTCACAATCCAGTCTTAGCTAAGTCACTTCTTAATGATTATAACCACCTTTAGGCAAATCATTATCTCAACCATTATCCTATTTTTTAAGAGCATCCCTTTGACAATCTAATTTCTATGGAGTTATCTCTTGATATTTTCCCCTTCATTAAGGAGTCTCACTTTGATAAACCAATCTCTATGGAGCCTATTATGCCATCATAGGTCATTACTTGTCCCATACTAAACATTCAATAAGACATAATTATAGAAACATCCACATAAGATGAAAAATCAACATTAAAGATAGGTTCTATTCTTGAATTGACATTAGATTTAGCATCATAAGTAGAATCAAATTTAATCTCAACATCAGATTCAGGATCCCTTGGGTTAGGATCAGCTTTAGAATAAGAATACATTCATGGTTATTATAATATTGGTTACGCATGCCTTGTATATCAATTTAAATACATTTGGGATCCTTACATAATTTTTTAGGATGATTACTTTAGCTTCAACACAATTTATCCTCATATATTCTATGAGGATTATTTTGCATCTCCCCATTCCATTTCCATTACACATGCCATTAACACCAACTAACCTATCCATTATATTGAAATTTGACCTCCCATAAGTGTTGATTGGGACTGACAAAATCACACCTTATTGAATTGTATCCGTGGTGACATATTAGTTGCAAAATATAATGGGGGCCAAGAGCACATTATTGTAGAAGAACAATCACATAGTAAAACCTTTTTGAAGGTGCTAAGGGACAATCAAAGTCCAAACTCAACATCTTTTAGTGAAACCTTATTTGAGGTGCTAGAAGATAATCAAAGTAAAAAGTTATCATTCCTTAGTGAAACCTTCTTGGATATGCTATGAGAAAATTAAGACAACTTCATTGGTGAAAACCTCATCATGGTGCCAATAGCTGAGCTCAATATTTATTCACTACTTGATAAAGACATTATCAAAGATAACATCAATACAACTTCCAATCTAAAGCAAAATCAGATGTTCACTAATCTCAGGTCTAAATAATAGAAAAATCTAGTGGTCATATCAAGATCATATTAAAAATTCTTTAGCCATGCCACAACCAAAGTTATTTTTAATCTAGAATCAACAACATTATGTGTGCTTAAAAATTTTGATCTTCATTTTTTTCCAAACCATTATTCATTCCATTATCTTCCACCTTAACATCACCAAATCATACATATCAACCATTATTTATCCATATTTACCATTCTTGGTTGCACTTTCCTTTGTAAAGGCTATAATGACATATTGTCTCAAATTTTTAAGGAAATAGAATCAATGACCAATGAAGACTGCAAAAATAGTTTTGGAGTCCAAATATATAATAGGTTCTTGATAGAGAAGCTATTCAAAAGAGGTATGGGATAAAAATTTACATGATTAATTATTGTGGTTGTATCATATGTTGATTAGGATATGTATCTCCACATCAGTAAGAAAAATAGAACCCTTGATAGACTCATTTACCTTGTCATTTCCTTTTTCATTTACCATCTACCTTGCCTTTTCCATTTACTATTGACCTTGCCTTTTCCATTTTCAATTTACCTTGTCATTTCTATTTTCCATTTAACTTTTCATTTTAATTTTTCATTCCTCTTTCCATTGTTTCATACCCTATCATTTACATTAACTTATCACTTGAGGGTAATTCTATTACCATTTTATCCAATTGTCATTCTATCATCTTCTTTATACAATATCGTACCCTATACCATTCTACTATACCCATCACTATTAACCAAAATTTGTTTTGACATACCCTACCTACCAATTTTTGATATTGGTTCCTTTGGTTTATCCCACACATTTCATGAAGTGATTTTTATCTAATTTTAGCAATTTCAAAATTCCATGTTTAAATGACAATCTATGAAAGTAGTGTGACAGTGGATCTAGTAAGTTATTTTTCATTTATGTTTGACTGGTGCCATTTATTATAAATGGATATGGGAAAATAAGTATCCCACCTTGTGTTACTAATTATAAACTCCTATGAAAAAATTAGTATCACTGACTTATGCTATTGTTCCCTAATTATAATTGCCTATGGGAAAATTAGGAACAACACCTTTACCATGCATTGTCACATCACCTTACCATTACTATTCTCATTTTCCTATCCATTTTCCTTAACTTTAGAACTTTTTGTAACCTAGTTATTTATCCCAACCTTTTTTTTTAGAAAAACTACTATGACTTAAGGTCTTAATAGTATTATGTAGGCCACACTTGATTCACATTGAGTTTAGCTTAGTTCCCCAATTCCATACACTCTCACCATTTTACAAGTAACCTAAGCTAATGATCTCACCATTTTGTGAGTGGTATATTTTCAATATATAATGAGTTAAGATACCCAAAAAATTCTAAAAATGTTCAATTTTTTTCAAAATCTTAAACACTAGAAAACCATCTTACAATCTCTTAAAGAGATATAAATCTCCAAAATCTAAAAACATGTGTCTTATTAAAACCTGGTCAGTCATCCTTGATCCACCCTACTAGGGAAAATCCATTGTTAGTTCTAATACATTCCATTATAATTGGGGGTGTGACCTTCCCTTTTCATGTATCATTTCTTATGGGAGCCACCTATTTATCATTCCATTGATTTTTCATGTGTAGATATTGATTTGGTTGATGAAAAGATGCATTATGATGCTTTTAATTTCAAGTTTTTTGTGTTTTTTTACTTAGTCATTTATTTATTTACATCCATATTTGTTTGATTTCATTGTTTTGCCTTGAATCATTGTGTGTGTGTGTGTGTGTGTGTGTGTGTGTGTGTGTGTGTGTGTGTGTGTGTGTGTGTGTGTGTGTGTGTGTGTCTGTGTGTGTGTGTGTGTGTGTGTGTGTGTGTGTGTGTGTGTGTGTGTGTGTGTGTGTGTGTGTGTGTTCATTGGGTGATTCCTTATGCATTATTCTTGAGTTTATCCATACTCATACATCAACATTGTCATCATGGTTTTTATCATTGGTGTATTTTTTCAATTGTTTATTGAATTAGGAGTTAGGACTTATGCACATTTTAGTTAAGTTATCATGATACATACCATCATGTGCTAAAAAAACACAAATTGGGAAATATTACAAGCAATAGAGCCATAGAAGTTTCTCCTTGATAATATAGACAAATCCTCCCACCCTCCTTGATCAAATCAACCCCTTAATCATTCTAGTTATATCAATTCTAATAAGGATGAGCATCTCTACATTGGTAGGTACAACTAAATCATTCGCATTTATCAATTCTTATTATTTAAATCATATTTTTCATCACTTTACACATCCTTGTGTGCCTAATTTTTGGTAGATTCTTTAGTCATTGGACCATCACATCTACATTTACACCCACTCATCTTTAATTTATATGATAGGCTATATCCTTGAGATATGCTTGCCAAAATACCTTATTGGGGAAAAATTAAATGTATTTATGAAATCTAAGTCATTTTAATGATTATAACCACTTATTGAAAAATAATTATTTCAAAGAATCATCCCTAATGGGGCATCTTCTTGCACCACTAATTATAATTGCCTTTGGGTAAATCAATATCTCAAAATTTATTATTGATTATAACTACATTTGGAAAAATCAATACTTTTAAATCAAATGTGTGAAATAATTATATATATTGGTTTAATTTCACCCATGGTTTAATTTCATTCTTTTTCTTCCTTCTTTTCGAGGGGCCATCCATCAATTATATGTATTGGCCACTCCCTTGAGGGGGAATCATTATAAGCTTCCAAAATGATATTTAGAGATTATTATTCAATCATTACCTTATTCAGTTATTAACAATATTTTTCATTATTTGAGAATAAATTATTTTTCCTATAGCTTGCAACATCTTCACAAACAAGGGAAAACTATAGAGACCTAAAACTAGCCATAACTAGCTACTGCCTAGACTTCAAATTGATTCCTACCAACCATTGCAAATTAAGCCTAGGAATCAATGAACATCCAAAATTTTATTATGCATCAATCATCAAAATGTATAATCATGTTGATACATCCCTAATCAAGGTATTCTATCTTATGCAATAATAACCTCTCATGGATTCATTCCTAACCACCTTGTGGTATTATAATTATCAATTTGGCCTATGACCTATTAAGTGAGAAATTCACACTCTTAAATCAAATATTGAAAGATATAAAATGTTAATCAAAATAAATTAATAAGTTAAATATTACTAAATTCCTAGTTGAACTATCCATTTGAAATTAATGAATATCTAAAAAATCAAATTCAAAATATCAAAGCCTTCCTATTGAGCATTATCATTAATTGTTAAGTTTTGGCATTAATTTTTTCATTGATGTCAAAGGTTCTTGTAAAGGTGCATGGTCATGTAAGAATTGAGGTATTTGTATGATGAGTTCTTATGCCAACATAGTGATTGTTGTTTCTAGGAGAGAGAGTGTAATCATGGTGAATGAGGTTGATGTCAAGTAGTTATTTTGAGGCTATTGTCATTGATGTCAAAGTACATATGGTAAAGATACATGGTGAGTGATATTTAAGGTATGAGATTATACACTTGATATAAAGACATGGAATATAACATAGTGATATATGAATATCCTTAATTGAGCAATGAATATATACATAATTAGCTTTGAATATGCTATGTCAAGCTATGAAGATATTCTGTTGAAGCTCTGAAGATCTACCAGTCAACTCTGAAGATGTTTCATTCAAGATTCAAAGATATACCCAAGGATATCTAAAGACATTATAAAAAATCTCCAAATAATATTATGTATGAGGTTTTTTTATCATACATAAGAGGAATTAGATCACTTATGAGAGTCTCAAGATGAAGCCTACAAGGGTAAGTACTTTAGTCCAAGTCTGCAACTAGACTAGTTCTAGACCCTGCTTGGCCTAATGAAGCATAATGATATATTTTCAAAGAACATAAAGGATGTATGGCTTAATTATAGCATGGCCAAATGTTTTATTGAATATTCATGAGGTTTTAATAACTTGGATAGTGTTTAGAATGATAGTTTCAAGGACTAATGTAGCGTGTAGGTTGAGGTCTAGAGAACAAAGAGAGAGATGGTGGCTAAATGAGGTATGAGATACAAATTTCAAGATAATAATGAGCATGTGAGCATTATAAGTAGTGTGATAGGTTTTCTTAGGTGTGTTTATTGAGTTTGAGGTTAAATTTTTAAATAGAAGGCATGAAAATAAGTTTTAAGGCCCCTCAAGTGTACAAAATGAAGAGTTGTCTACTTGAGAGGGTTTTTAAAGTGTTCATTGGAATGTGAAGCATATTCTTGAGAACCTGATATATTCATTGCATATGTTTAAGTGTCTTATATTAAAGTTAAAATTATCTATTTCTAGAATAAGGAGCTAATCTTTATGAATGATTGTTAAGACTGTAAGATGGTTTAAACCCTAAAATAACCCTAACTCAAACCTAATGTGAAATATATTTCTATAAAGTGCCAAAAATGGTTTGTTATGGATATAAAATTGATTGGATATTATATTAAAATCTCTCAATAACCTTAAGGTGTGATTGGTTTCTCAGGTGAGTGAGCAGACATTATAGGAATGTGCTTATTTCTAGGAAATTTACTATATAAGATAGAGTTGACCAAGTCAAAGTATGCAAATGGATGAAGGTAAAAGTGTGAGACTTTTAGTTTGTGTCCATTTTTTTTATAATTAGGTTCTATCCTTAATGTATTTTAAACTATTCATATAGGTTAACCTATCGCTAATAGACCTAATGATGTAGACAGTGAGAAAACTAGGTAGAAGTGAGAAAGTGATTAGGGAGGTGTTGTCATAGATTATGGATAAATATAAATTAATGGATATGTTGGTAAATGTTGTTAATACATTCTCATTATGAATATAATTTTTTTATATCCTCGTATATATCAAAAAGTTTTTTTTAAAGTTGACTTATCTTGCTCAATGAGGTCTATGCACAAAGAGGTCCAAAGATATATATATATATATATATATATATATATATATATATATATATATAATATTTACCATTATACCTTATTTTTTTTATGTTTTGAGATGTTATTAATATCTATAAGGATAATTTTCATGTATTAGGATATTTTTAAAGTGTCTACATAGGTGTTATAATTCAATGTCATCATGACTAGTCTTCAAGATAAAATGGTAGTTTTGGGTAAGCAAATTGCAAAGATGAATTTGAGAATCAATAACTTGAGTTGATGTATATAATTAAACTAATTTTGTTTTTTTTTATATTAATAATATATACATGCTTTAAATAATCTTTGAATTTAGTATGAGTAGTTGGACCATTGAAGCCAAAATGGCTTGTTTGGATAAGTAAGGACTGTAAGAGAGAAAGTCAATAGATTGGTTTTCAAGACCAATAGTGTCCATTTTATATTATGATATGTTTATTTGAATTTTATATAATTATTTTATAATATAATTTTCATTCATTAAAATCCATTGAGTATGTTCAATCAAGTGTTATAAGTTCATGTTTCCTTGACTATGTTTTGAAACTAATTGGCAGTTCAGAGCAAGCATCATGTAGAGAAGAGTTTGAGCATGTATACCTTTATTTGAAGAATATAATTAATTTTTTGATGACACTAAGGTTATTATTATTTAAATGTTATTTTTTTCCATGTTTGTTTTTAAAAATTGAGTTTATTCTTTAGTTGTTCAAAATAGATTTTCTATGTATGCACAGGCCTATTATGAACAATATTTTAAGAAGGGGTTCAAGTGGTGGTTAGACCTAAAAGGTGTTATGGACATAAAGTGAATATTTATAATGTATATTTTAATTTAATATGAGGTTTTAATTTTATATGTGGATTTTGGAAGTGTTTCAATAAAGACAAGTGTAATATGTGACTAAGAAGGCCTAATAGGTCTCCCTGAGACCTAAAGAAGGAATGTAGCCTATTAATATATGACCAACCTAATTTATTTTTTTATTCATGATTTAAATTTTTTATATGACCTATTTTAATATAATTAATGTACACAAGTGTGAATGGCTGACCAAGGTGTGTGAGAGAATGTGAATTTTATAAAAGCAAGGCTAATTAGGCCTATTTATATGTGTTAGTGAAGTATGTGTGAAAGAAAATAAAAGAGAAAAAAGAGGATTAGGAGGAGGTAATTTTTACCATAATATGGATGTCATGAATATCATATAAGATGTCTACATATGAATATTAATTCCTATGTGATCATGAGTGTCAAGGAGTAGACCATGAGTTTATATTGTGATTAAGATAAACTTCATGAGGAGAGGAGTAGAGTAGAATAATATGAGTTTGTCATAGATAAGCATAGTTATATTTTAGGCCTGAATATGTTGATAAGGTTATGATGAGGTAGCTGATGTGTAGAGAGATCATATATAAAATTGAGTATGACATTGATGTCATAGAGAGTAGAAGAAAGAGAGAGAGAAAAATAAGAACATCATCAAGTGTTGATAAGCATCAAGGAATAGGTGAACAAATAATTGGTGTCTAAGTAGGTGTTGATTCATTATAGTGTTTATTTAGTGGGTTATTGATCAACAATGGGTTTGGTTCCTCTTATCAAGTTTGTGCTTGCTAAAACTAAGTGGGTGCTTGGTGAATTAGGGGTTGGTGCTCCTTACTAGGTTGGTACTCAGATAAAGATTGATTCATTGCTTTATAGGACTATTTGTCCAAGATTTTATTTAGTGGGTTTTATTCCCCATGAGATTTTCCTAGTTATATGATGTTTAATGTTTGTTTATGCATTTTTTTGTTTGATTAATTCTTTCTCCATACTTATGTACATTAGGTTGATATTGCTTGATGAATTATAATGAATGAATGATGAAGTGAAAGTAAAAGAGTATTAAGGACATTGATTCACCCCCCCCCTCTTAGTGATTGTGTTTCCAATAATTAGTATAAGATCTGGTCCTTTGAAGTAGACCTAATAGCCTAAAGGAGATCATAGAAGCACAAACATGGATTATGATTATAATAGTGTTTTCATTTCATAATTTAAATATGTAAAAGAGATGATAAAGAAGTTTGAAGGAAATAATAATTCATCTGAGGTAAGTGATAATAAAGTTTCTAATGATAATGATGACTATGTTAATCAAGTTGGCAATGGAGTTCTATTCTTGGCTAAAGAAACAAGTTACTCCCAAGAAGAAGATTTCATGATTCTTGAAAGTATAGGTAATGAAACAAATCAAGAAGTCTATTATGAAAATGAAGAATGATAATTTGAAGTAGATCGTGAAGATGAGATCAAAAGTGATCTATATTATTTGAAGCACCAAAAGAATAGGAGTCAAGAGTTGAGACATGTGGTCAAGGCTCTTGAGGAGAAGATTTATAATTTGAAGAGTGACATGGCCAAAGAAGCCAAAAAGGATGAAAAGACCATCAAGGATATCAATAATTAGTTATAGGTTAAAAATACAAGTTTGAGATCAAATTAGGTTGAGTGTGATTAGTTGAAGGCTAAGCTAGGTTCTTTGAAGGTAGAGTTAGAGTAGGAATCAAGCAAGTTAAAGATCTATCAAAATTTTGAGAAGAGTTCAAGTGTCCTAGATGACATATTGAGTAGTCATAAATATACAAATGTTAAGGTAGGTCTTGGATTCAAAGAAGACCACAAGGAGAAATCTCAATCCAAGGAGAGTTAGACCTTAAAGTTTAATGTTTTACCAAAGAATGATGGTGTTGGTAGAATCAAGATAAGTGCTATCAGATACCCTAATGTCATAAGGTATGAAAGTTATTTTAATGGTTATTATTTCTCTTATAGCCAATTTGGTCATAGAACAAGATACTATAGAAGGAAAGACTACATAAGATCATTCAAGAATGTGTACTCATGAAACTATGGAAGAATTCATAGTCAACATTAGTCAAGATGTATGAGTTATTTTATTTGTTAAAATTGTCATAACATTGGTCATATTGCAATATTATATCATCATGAATCACCAAGATAAAAAAAGAAGTTTCAAGCTCCTAGAGTTCAATAAAGAAGACAAACCAAGGTGTGAAAGCCAAACAAAATAAGAATAATCATATTGAGCCCAAGAATTAAGATGGACTATCTTCTAAGATAGAGAAAGGATCAGAAGTGAAGGAATGTCAAGAACACTTTTTATCTACATGTATTGACAAGAAAGTCAAAGAGAAGAATAAGGATGAACACTTGTTATCTACATATATTACCAAGATATTCAAAGATAAGAAGAAGAATGACAAGGTGGATGAGTCAAATTCTTTGGTCAAGCATAAATAGATTCTAAAGAGAGATGAACATTATTATGATTGCAAGATGGTTGAGAAGAGTGGATCAAAGATCTGGGAATCTCCTAAGTTCATGGTGTTTTAGTGCCCTATGAAAAAGGGTGACTCTATTAGGATTCATGGAAACATTATTATAATATTATAAACATGATGTTGTAGTCAAAGAAGGTTTCATCTTGAGAATATTCTAGGTTATATATGTTGTAAGCAAGGAGATGAAGATGGATATTATCCATTCATGTGTTGGTAAATTTGAGGTCTAAAGTTTCATAGGTAGAATGATGAGATATCTAAGGTTGATATCAGCTATCTAAGGTCAAATTGTAGTCAATTGGTGTCAAAATACGTGAAGGAAGATAATTATGGTTTAATATTCCTAGACTCATGTGTTGAGTTGTAAAGACAAAGGGAGAGTCCCTAATTATGTAGTTGGTGTCAAGAGTGTGGTAGCTTAGTGTGTGACTAAGAGTTTGATCTTCTACATTCATGTCAAGGAAGGTAAGTGATCTTTAGTTTCTAATTCATTTAAAAGAGATATGATTAGTCTAAGAGGGAGCTTGGTAGATCTGATTTCTTTGTCAAGAGAGTGATTTCTTTTAATATTAGAATAGAGGTATGCATGGAGTTAAGGGGAGCATGTGTCTGAGATGATTCATAGATTTTGTTTATTGAGTTTTCATAAACCAACTAGGAGAATGATCTAAAAAGGAAAGATAGTTCAAAATGAGGTAGAAGTGACCTAATTGAAAGAAGTTTCTAAGAGTGGTTTCCATGAGTGGTTGCCATAGTTTCATAATATTGTGTGGCATCTATGTCTTTGAGAGGTAGTATCAACTTAAGGGGATAAAGTGTGATTCCAATAGTTATAGGTGACCTTTTTTCATGAATGTCAAAGGGGGAAAAAGATTAGAAAGGGTGAGAAAAGGCAAGAGCCAGATCTAGGATATGGTTGCCATCAAGAGTGGGTTCCATAGTTTTTTGAGTGTGTTTGCCATCAATGATAAAGGGGGAGGTTGTTAAGCATTTTCATTAACCATTAAGTTTTGGAATTAATGTTGTCATTGATGTCAAAGGTTCTTATGAAGGTGCATGTTCAAGTAAGCTTTGAGGTATGCGTATGATGAGTTCTTATGCCAACATAGTGAGTGTTGTTTCTATGAGAGAGTGTAATCATGATGAATGAGGTTGATGTCAAGTAGTTGTTTTAGGGCTATTGTCATTAATGTCAAGGTGCATCTGGTGAAGATGCATGGTAAGTGATCTTTGAGGTATGAGCTTGTATGCTTGACATGAAAACTCAAAATAAAACATAGTGAGATTAAAATATCCTTAATCAAGCTTTGAATATCCATATAATCATCTCTAAATATGATCTATCAAGATACAAATATGTTTTATTAAATCTTCGAAGATCTGTTAGGAAAATCTAAAGATGTTCTATCGAAGCTTCAAAGATCCACCTATGCAGCTTCAAATACATTTTGATGAAGTTCTAAAGAAGAGGTTGTATGAGGTTGATTGATAATACATAAGAGGCATATGATCACGCAAGAGATTTTCAAGGTGAAGCCTATATGGGTAGTACATTAGTCCAAGTCTATAATTAGACTAGCTCTAGACCCTACCTAGCTTAATGAGGCATCATGATCTATTGTCAAAGTACATAAAAGATGTATAGTTGGATTTAATCATTGTAATATGTTGTATGTCATGTGAATGAGGTGTTGAGATTTTGGATAGTGGTTAGAAGGATAGTTTCAAGGGTACTTTACATGTTAAGGTCTAGAGAGAAAAGAGAGAGATGGTTCCCAAATGAGGTATGAGATCCAAATTTCAAGATAATAATGAGCATGTGAGAATTTTTAGTGGTGTGGTAGGTTGTCCTAGGTTTATTGACCAAGTCTGAGGTCAAAGTTTTTAGTAAAAGGCATGAAAATAAGTTTTAAGGTCTCTCAAGTGCACAAAGTCAAGAGTTGTCTATCTAAGACATTTTTTTCAAGTGTTCATTGGCATGTGCAACATCTGCATGAGAACCTAAGATATTCATTGTAGATGGGTAAGGGTCCTATCTCAAATTTATAGGTATTAGTTTCTAAAATAAGGGGATAAGCTTTATGAATGATCGTTAAGACTGTAAGATAGTTTAAACCCTCAAAGAACCCTAACTTAAACCCAATGTGAAATATCTTGCTCTAAAATGCCAAAAATAGTTTGGTATGGATAGATAAGTTATTGGAGGTTGTATTCATCTCTCTCAGTTACCTCTAAGTGTGATTTGTTTCTCAAGTGAGTGAGTAGACCCTATACGAATGTGCATGTTTCTAGGAAATTTACTATAGCAAACATAGTTGACCAAGTCAATGTATGTAAATAGATGGAGGTAAAAGTGTGAGACTTTTAGTTTGTGTTCATGGTTTTTTTGAGTAGGTTATATCCTTCAGTTATGTTAAACTAGTCATACAATTTGACCTATCATTAATATGACTAATGATGGAGATAGTGAAAAAATAGGAAGAAGTGAGAAAGTGATTAGGGAGGTGTTGACATGGATTATGGTTAAATACAAATGCATGGAGATGTTTTTTGAGACTATTAATACATTATCATGATGAAAATAGGTTTTTTAAATATTTTTATATAACAAAAAGTTTCTTTCAAAGTTGACTTGTCTTGCTCAGTAAGGTCCAAAGATTGATTTATATATCTAATATTTATCATTATATCTTAGTATTTTTATGTTTGTATATGTTATGAATATCTCTAAGGTTCATATTAATTCAAAAATTCTTTTTAATTTGTCTACATAGGTGCTATAATTCAAAGTCATCATGACTGGTCTTCAAGATAAAATGGTAGTTCTGGGTAAGCAAATTGTAGAAATGAGCTTGAGACTCAATACCATGAGTTGATGTATATAAAACACACAATTATGTTTTTTGTGACATGAATTATCTATTCATGCTTTTAATAATCTTTGAAGTCAATATAATAGGTTGAAACATTGAATCCAAAATGGCTTGTTTGGCTAAGTAAGGTTTTTAAGAGAGAAAGTCAACATATTGGTTTGCAAGACTAATAGTTTCCATTAGATCTTATGATATGTTTATTTGAGATTGTTCTAAGGATTTTATAAGATAATTGTCATGAATTAAAATTCCCTTGATTATGTTCAATCAGGTATCATAAGTTCACATTTCCTTAAATGTGTTTTGAAACCAGTTGGAAGTTCAAAGTAAGCATCTTGTAGAGAATATTTTGAGCCTTATACCTTGAGTTGAAGAATCTAATTAATTTTGTGATGAACTTAAGTTATTTATAATTATTTATATTTTATTTTTTCCATGTTTTATTTTAAAAATTTAGTTTATTATTTAGTTATTCAAAATAGATTTTTTGTGTATGCACAGGCCTATTATGAACAGTGTTTTGAGAAGGGTTTCAAGTGGTGGTTGGACCTAAAAGGTTTTATGGACATAAATTGAAGTTTTATAATGTATATTTTAATTTAATATGATTTTTTCCTATTGTATGTGTATTTTTTAAGTGTTTCATTAAAGACAAGTGTAACATGTGACTAAGAAGGCTTAATAGGTCTGCATGAGACATAAAGAAGGAATATAGCCTATTAAGCTATGCTTGACATAATGTATTGGTTTATTCATGATTTTAACGTGTTATATGACATATTTTAATGGTAATTTAATTATTCAAGTGTGAATGGATGACTAAGGCATGTGAGAGCAAGTGACTTATATAAAAATAAGGCTAATTAGCCCTATTTGTGTGTGTTAGTGAAGTATGTGTGCAAAAAAATAAAAGATAACAAAGAGAATTATGATGTCATGTGTACCATTATAGTGATGTAATAATTATAATACATGATTTTTCATATGAATATCAATGCCTATGTGATCATGAGTATCGAAGAGCAGAGTATGAGGGCAAATTGTGATTAAGAGAACCTTCATGAGGAGAGGATCATATTAGAAATTTATGAGGTTGTCATAGATAATAATAGGTGTATTAGAGGCCTAAATATGTTTATAAGGTAATTATGAGGTAGATTATGTGTAGATTAATTAAATAGAAGATTAATTATTACATTGATGTCATAGAGAGCATAAGAAAGAGACAGAGCAAAATAAGACCATCATCACATGTTGATAAGCATCAAATAAAAAGTTCAAAAATAATTGGTGGTTTATTAGGTGTTGAGTCATAATAGTATTTATTGAGTGGGTTATTTATAAACACTGGATTTGGTTCCTCATATCAATTTGGTGCTTGCTAAATCCAAGTGGATGCTTAGTGTAATAGGGGTTGGTGCTCCTTACTAGGTTGGTACTCAGCTAAAGATTGATTCATTGCTTTATAGGACTATGTGTATAAACTTTGTTTTAGTGGGTTTTATTCCCCATGAATTTTTACCACTTATATGATGTGTTATGGTTGTTTATTAATTGATTTGGTTGATTAATGTTTTTTTCATGATTACGTACATTAGGTTGATATTGTTTGATGAATGGTAATGCATGAGTAATGAAGTGAAAGTAAAAGAGTATTAAGGACACTTATTCACTACCCCCTCTAAATGATTATGCTTCCAACACTTTCATCATTTCTTTTATTAGTTTTCAAACTCTTTTAAAATATCCTAAAATATCTAATTTTGAGAGCCATGCCTAGTAATTATAAATCATAATTACTTGACAACTATTAACTATAATGGAGTTATATTTAACTCACCTAGGTTTATTTTGAACCCATTCCAAGCCTAAACTCAACATATACTCACCTTTTATGATATTTAATTCCTAAGGCTATAAATACAAGGCCATACCTCTTCATTTCTAAGATCTTATAAGACAAATTTATAATTATAATTTGGATATAAATAATCTTTGATGTAGTGTTATAATGCCAAAATATTATTCCAAACCACATCAAAGCCATGGTTCCAAGGATATAAGGAGTTACACAATATTAATTTCATTGATGTACAAGCTAAGAAAGCCACTCAATAAATCCATTTGGAACTTGGAAGGAAGGTAAAAGAGTTGTTGTCTTTTATGTTTTTGTTGTGATTTCATTTAGCTTTTGTTACTGAGCTCTCCCTGGTATCTAGGCTCTGAGTGTAAGTGTTAGCTTATTTATTTAAGTTTTTATTTCTTGAACTAACACTATAATTACCTCCCTTCTTGAATTCTTATGATCACAACATATACCTCCTATGGTCTAGACACATTCTATTTCCTCTGATGACAATGAAATTAAGGATGATGACTTTGATATCAATGTTCTATTTATTCAATCATATATTGATAAATAACCCATATGAATTTTTATGATTATTAATGGCTCAAGTGAAAAACAATTCACCATGACATTACTTATGCACTTGGGTTATATTCATCATGATTTTTACCCCTCTACCATATCAGTTAGATCATTTGATATGACCTAAAAAGTTCTTGGTGAGATTAAATTACCTTTAAATGTAGGTCCCATACATGTGGTTACTACCTTTTTAGTTATCCATTCCATAGGCATATTTGATATGTTATTAGGAAGGCCTTGGGTACACACTCTTCAAGTAATACCATCCATAGTTCACGAGTGTATTAAATACATTCATGTTATTTAAGTAATTATAGTTTATAAAATTCCATATGAGCATCCTCTTGAACAAAATAAACTTATACCTAGAAAAATAGATATCAATCCTACTAAATCTAATTCACATCAAAAGAGTAAACAATTGGAAATCCTCTTTACTAGGTAGCTTGTACTTGAGATACCACTACATTAGAGACATATAGTGGATTCCATGGAATCCCCATTACTATGTACCTAGGGAAATTATATATTAATGTATATGGGTTGATGAAGATTTCAACATGTGACACACATACCCCTTAGTTATATGGGTCTAATATATTAAGATAAATGAGTAACTTTTGGAATTAGTGCATTGGGTAATGGTTGGCCTACATTGGGACTAGCAAGTTAACCATCCCTGGTTAGTTAATTAGATTTCTATATAAAGGAGGTAAATATCATTGTGCATAAATCAAGTAAGTGTGGAATATTATATTTAATATAAGGATATTAGAGGTTATCCCCTCAAAGAGACATTATGGAATTATTCCTTCCTAAAGGAGTATTGTATGGTGTTGCCCTACCTTAAGGGTATTATTCTATTTCTACATGTATTGAATATTTGGGCATCTTGGCCCACCAATATCTATTGCTTTATATTGATATAGATTATATTCTTCATATTACTAATTATTATAAGTGTGGATCATAACACCCATATACTACACACCATGTTCATATATATAGAGCACCTCCAAATGTACCTATTAATTCTATACCAATGAAAAAAAAACCACTCAATGATGGGTTCTAATAACCCTATTCCTATTAATACTACTATTGATTCATAACCATAGAGTCTTATTTTACATACGTAGAGTACCATTGATACCATAGTGATAGTTATTTCACCTATACATACTCCTTAGTAGCATAAATGGGGTATTAAACCAAATGCACAATGGAGAGATATATGTGACCATCCATTGTATGGAATCATAAGATGATCATTCCTTTTCAAATATTATAAAAATACCAAAAAATACAAAACATTTTTAACACTTACATGTTCTATTGGCTCCTTGGAATCTATGTGTTAGTTCCATGTTGGTGGATGGCATATTCAATTACTCTTACATACATGTGTATCACACTTATACTTGAGTGTGATACAAGCATACATAGATACATGATCTACTCCCATTTTATATGTTGAGATTTCCCTCTACTCATGTCACATGGACATTGGGGGTATCCATTTATTTGATATTAATACAGAGATTATACAATTCGATGATCACCCTAATTTATCATTATTGAGATTAAATATGTCATTACACTTACCTTATCTAGATTATATCTTACATAGGGTACATGATATACTATACACTTGACATTTTTTTCTAACACATATTTGATCCATGGGCTACTATGACATGCTTATGTTAGTTTCTTATACTTTATTTTATACACTTCCTTCAGTGTCTTTCCTTTATTTTTACTCATTTTTTGATCATTTGAATATGTTCATTTGTTTTAAGCCCTTAACCCTATGTATGTTGATTTAACTATTTTGTGAATTATGGAATATAAAACCCTAAGTAGATAAAGATACAAGTATATAAATTGAAGAATAAATATAGAAATATCAATAGCCCCTAATTTATACAATAATTGATTTGTTTTATTAGCCTATAAATATAAATGTATTACAAAGGAGGTACTTAATGGAACATGTGATTGTAACAGACAAGTGTCAAGTTGAAATATGGTGTAGGAATAGTGTAGGGTGTCATAATTAGGAATAGGTGTTAGAGTCCTCTTTGGATAGTAATGTAGTCCATTTCTCAATAAAGCACTACACTAGTGTCCTCTTATGTCATGCTAATGACCTCGATCAGATAAAATAATGAGTTTTTAAGAGGATGTTCACCTTGATCTGAGAAGTATGTGTCTATATGAGCAAGTCTTGAATTGTCGTGTATTATGTGTTTTTGACTGATCTTAATGTGAGACCATAATCCTATATGCTTGTTAGGGTTTTGAAGAACACAAGTAAAAGTAGAGTGGCATTATTAGCGTAGGTTAGATGTAACCTCAAAAACCCATATGCTAAGTGTTAACTACATACCAATACCTCAAAAGGGGATTAAGATTGATGTAGTTCTCCCAATATAAGTGCCAATGAATGTGTAAGGTAATGTTAATATGAATGATGGTTTGAATGCTTTTAGTGTGTATTGATACTAGAAACTTGACTAATCTGAGCTCTAAGCTATTGTATATGGGTGTATGCATAACTAGGTTAGAATAGGGATCAATAACCTTATTTTTCACAATGAGTTTGTTCATGATATTTGACATATATTTCCAATATAGTATATTAATTAATGAGAGTGGTATTTATATATTATTTTGATGTGTGTCGAGATATAAAATGAGTCTAGGCTAACCCTAAAATGATTTATGAAGTGGAAAGATATTCCTTAGGGGTAAATAAGGTTGAAGATCAATAACATTGCCCCTTCACCAATAACATAATGTACTATAGACCAAAGGGTCGTGTTATTTTCTAAGTGGATGGAATGAGTTAAAAATGGTATTGGATGCCTAGGTGATAACTCAATGGTTCTTTTAATATATATTTATATGGTTTAGATGTGCATAAACACTATAAAAAGATCAAAACAGGCCCTAAGATAGGTCTAAGGATAGGGTGGTCTCAAGTTGTAGTAATTACATTAAAATGAAATTTTATATGACTAAATTTACCACCATTTATTCTATAAATGCAACAAAATAAAATGACTAGGATAAAGGAAAGAAAGATGTACTTAGATTTACCTAAGAGGTGAACCATGTAAATGTGGGTCTATGTCTATGAACTATGCTCCATTACATGTACTATAAATGAAACATATATGAATAAATCCTTAATAAATATCAAAAGTAAATATAAAAATGATTAAAGATATGAGAGAGAATAAAGGAATAAATACACCTCACTAGGTATATGAACTAATGTAAAAACCTAGTGGTATCTTATATGTGTGTAGATGGTGATCAAATGGTGAATAGTTTGGACTAGACTAATGGATTACCCAATTACCATGTGTGGGTAGATCAAGAACTCAAGCTATCATTTACTCCATCATTTCCCACCCCTATCTAATGTATCATAATCTATGAATAACATAGATTGGACCGATGACTTTTCTAACCCTCTTATGTGGGGTGACTCAAGAACTTAACTAGGTTATGACTCTATCATTTCCTAATCATGTGTACTAGATGCATCTAAATCTAAAACTATGTGATGTAATGGAAATTGTGTAAGATGGATATAGGCCATATGGAAAATATAAAATGTAAAAATGGATTTGGGCCACTCAATAATGCCATCCAATATAGATAGAATGAAGCATCAATCTAGTGTGATCCTAGTGAAAAACTAGTGTAAAACTAGTGCATATGGTATTTAGAGTATACAACATGGATAATGACATGAATTTGTCATTCCATCTGAGATAACTAGAGCCAATATAAACATATGAGAAAAATATGTCATTCACATGCCCCCAATTCAAATATATAAGCATTTGGATTCCAAACTGAGTTATAGTAATTTGTGTCTATGTATATCTAATAATGTAATAGGAGTGATCAATCCATGTATGATTCCCATAATCTAAGAAAACCTATGTAATTATATGTAGAAACTAAATATATCTAAGCATATATGATAATTTATTATTGAGACTATGTAAATCTAAACTATACCTATTATACCTTTCTAACATTTATAGAATTTTCTATTTCTAGGGCTACTAGAGAGTAGTGTAGACCCATTTGTTAATATTGCACTATGTTATAGACCATTGTATTACACTATTGATAAAATGTAGTATTTTTGAGGAAAATTGAGACTTATATAGGTATTACTATGTTTCATTGTATTTTCCTGAGTTTAAGCTCTATAATTTGTCTACATGCTAAAAACTATGTTCTTAGTGCACTAGGATGGATTGATCTCGATGACAAACCCCTATGAATTCCTACTCTTTTAAGGGGACTTGTTAAACCTATATAATAAATATCCTAAAAATAAAAGCTATGGATCATGTGTTAGATTGAAAATATATGATATCTACGTGATAAGCTAATATAATGTGTATACATGACATCAAAATGTAAATAGACTAAACATAAGTTGGCAATGCATGATGTATGTTATATCTAATATTCACAAGGTTTTCAAGATATCTATAATAATTTAATAATGTATATGAACTAAAAATATGAATATAATATAAAAAAACTACTTGGGGGGATGGGGCATGATGTCCATAAAGGCACCCAATGTGGAAGGGGAGATGCATGAGGTCCCTTATGGCATCATAACTATTTATGAATGTAACAATCATGAGACAATTTGTATGGCCATGATGCATACATGAAAGCATATATACAAACACATGAGGCATGAAAACTAGGCCAAGTGGCCACAATAAAAAGGATATTGAAACATGTCACTAAGTTTGAGAGAGGAATACATATAAGGATATATTCAAATATATACATATATAAATATAATTCAAGGTTGGCTTAGAGCCATGAGGAAGGACATGTTCAAATGTTTTCATACATAATCAAAACCACAAACAAGGACATGGGTGCATGTCAAAATCATACACACAATGAAAGGAATTGGATTAGATCCATTAAATGATGGCATATTCAAATACCCTTGAGTATATGTATAATTAAAGAGACATAATCAAATCTAAACTAGTCAAAAATTAAATGAAAGTATTCATAAGCATGTCATACAAATCTATATAAGAGAAAAGATGTACATAATTTGGGTTGATAATAATAATAACTACAAAAAAAATAGTGTAGTATAAGATGATCAATATCAAGATATAGTCAGTGTTAAATCTATGATGTGGAGTATATAAAGATATAACTTGGAAAATTGTAATTTTTGTGTATGATGCCACCAATGGGATGATATGTTAATGTTAAATTTGTGCATATGTGTATGTGCCTCTAATGGGAGAATAGTATATATATATATATATATATATATATATATATATATATATATATAGATGAACTAAGTCCTATAGTGATTTGTGAACACTCGAAAGGAACAAGTGAAGCATGTATGTATGATAAAAATAACTATACTAGCATAGATAACATATGTAATACTTATCAAATAGAAGGAATGTAAACATGGAAATGTATACAATTTAAAATCTATATTTTTTGAGAAAATATTTGAATGCTTTTGTATTTTTTAACATATTATATTATTTTCATATTTTATAAATATAATCTATGTACAAGTAACATTAAAATGATACTATATACAAGGATAAAGATATAGGAAACTATATACAAGTAATACTAGAAGTAAATAAGATTATGTACAAGTGAAATGTAGTGACTCTAAAGATCTAAGAGCACATCCATAGGATGTGGATAGTTAAATGGTGGATTTGGTGGGAATTCTTCTAATTTGGATACTAAATATTCCTAAATTTAAATATATCATCATCATTATGATTATCATACCATTATGTCTGCATAAGTATAACCTTATCCTTGGCATTACTCTATACTCTATGCATTTAGATAGCATGTTTCTATATTGCTTAATAATAATCATGCATGGTCGCAAGGTAGACCACATTGGATTGCTAGATTTTTGTATGAAATATATGATTTTCATCGAGGCCATCATGTAAAATGTGAACTATGTGTCACTCATAACTAAAATTTAAACATCTATTTATTTGATTGACTATGGCATACATTACCTGTAACCATGTACTACCAAGTGTAACCTATATGTGAGTGTTTGTGCTCATGAAAAAAATTAGTATGTTGACCACATTATGTCCACATGTGATTGGTAGAGTGATATGTCATAAATATCCTTAACAAAGTATAATAGGTTTTAACTCTATCTCCTAGTTCCCTATATGTTTTAAGAATGCCAAAGTATAAGTGGTGGGATTAAAATTTGTATCTATAGCAACATGAGGGATGTATTGGTCCTTAATTAAATCCCTAATATTTAATGTATCATTCCTCAAATTTTAAGGTCAAAAAATAGTTTTTCATGGTGCCTGTAATGGTGGAGGTAAAGTTTGTGTAATCTAGATAATGCCCTGAGCTTTGAGTTTATTTAATTTCTATTATAATGATGTGCATATATCTATATCATGTATAATATTCTTGTGAAATAAAAAAAAGGGTCTATCATCCTATTTTTAAAATATACTAATATATATATATATATATATATATATATGTCAAACTTTGGGTAATGTTATCAATCCTATATCAAGTAGTATTTGTAAAATCAATTGTGGTCTATCCTATGTACTGCCTGCCTAAATTTTGATAACTAGGTCAATATACATAAATGTAACCATATGTATTAAGTGTATATAATAATATTCATATAACTATAAGTGAGTGTATTATCATGTATTTGGGCTATTGTGAATTTGTGGTGATGCATATGTATGGAAAGGTGTGAGTGTCTTAGAATCATATTTATACTCACCAAGGCTTACTAGTGTGAATCTCAAATCCACATAAATAATAATCAATGTTCATGGGTGTTGTATTATCTTATATGGTGGTTTAGGAATTTGTATCTAATTTTTTGATGTTTATTTCCTTTGAGTTAACAAGTAATGGTAATTTTTATATGAAGATATCATCATCCATCATGGGTAAGGGGGCTATGTTATAGGAGGGTCAATATACATCATGGGTGAAGCTAAATCTATTTTAGGAGGATCTAGAATAGTGCAAGAATAGAGATACTAGAATTCCCAACCTCATATGTATGCATCTATTTTATAAGAATCATGTGAGGTGGGGACTCTATGAGAATATGAGATGTCCCATCTAAATAAAAACTTAGGGTAATAGGCTCAGTGACTCTGTAATATCTAAATGTTTGATTATTAGATGGACAAGTGTATAGATATAAATAATGTAAAAACTTGATGTATCTATGAAAATTAGAGTACCAAGGTATCTTTAGTAATAAATTATAATGGAAATGATTAGGCATCACCTAAAATTGTGTGGATAGGTATTTTGTCCTGACCATGACATATAAAGTAATAGAACCCAATATCTAACAAGGAATGTCATCAAAACCTCAAATTTTATTATATGTCTTATAAATGGATGTTATATCAACCCCAATATTATGTAATAATGTGAGGTTGCATATGTTAAGACATGAACCACTATCAATTAGAACTCATTTAATAATGAGTGTTTTAATTTATGCCTAAATGACAAGTGGCATATTCTGATCAAGAATTGTCTCTTAGGGAAAACCCTCATTTCTAAAATATATAACATCTTTGATGTCCTTTATAGTGTTCATGATAGACTCAAAATAAGTCAGATCTATATCATGAGGCAAATATGTGTGATTGAGTATTTGAAAAATAATGTCTTTGAAGATGATTGCCTATTTAATTAATTTTGATATAGAGATGTTGGTTGGTGTATTTATCAACTAATAAAAAATATCATAAGATCTATGTGGATCCCTATTTATTATTATAAATGTACCATAGGTACTCTTTAGTGTTTATGAACACTTCTCATATTAGGATTCAAAAATCTAAGGCATGAGTTGTAGTTTGTGACAATTTAGTGATGTCTGTGGTGGAATAGAAGTAGAGTATGGGAACTGTCCATAATATTTATTTAGTTTAGTGGTTTGGAATTACTAGGGTCTAAATTTTGGATCTTTTATCAAACCATATTTTCATAGTTTATTGGTTACTATTAAAGTCTACAAATGCCTTTTCCTTGACATCTTCCATTTGAATGATGTCCAGTATCCTAGAATTAGCAAATTCCTAGCTATCCTCCATGTATTCTTAGATGAATGTGAACGTAGGCAGCTTCAAGGTGATGGGAAAGATATGATCCTAACCATATAATAAAAAAAATGATGAAGTCATGAGGTCTTCTTTGATCATAATTCTATCTACCCATAATTTAAACTAAAGGATTTTTTGCCACGTTCTGGATTTATCTATTGCTAACTTTTTGATGGCCTTCATCAGGGTCTTATTTGTGGATTTAGAAACACTATTTCCCTAAGGATATTGATTAAAAGAAAAATTGAGTTAAATTCCTTGGTTATAATCCCATTGCATCATTTCAATGGATATGAAGGTAGATCCATTGTCACAAACTAAGGAAACTAGGGTTCCAAATTTAGTGCAAATATTTTCCTCTAATAAGTTAATCACCTCTTATGTTATGCATTACTTAGTGGCTACTACCTTAGTTCATATATTGTAGTATTCTATAGTAGCTAGGATATATTTGTGACCTTTAGAATAATTGGGGTTGATTACTCCTATGAAGTCTAATCCCCATTGTGTAAAAGGCTTTTCTACCATCACAAGTTGTAAAGGCATGGCTACCTTGGCTATTTTGTGCTAAATATCTGACATGAATGACACTCTCACATGTTTGTGTGCATCTTTGAAAAGAGTGGGCCTATAATTCCCAACCATGAGAATCTTGTGGGTTGTGTTTCTCCTTGAAGGATGTCCACTTCCCAATTTTTCATGGAAAGTAGACATGATTTTAGATGCCTCTTCTTTCAACACATATCTTGAGTAGATCCCTTCAATTTTTTTCCTATAATGGACTCCATATTTGATGAGTTAATGTGACAATTTTGGCCTTAAAGCTCTCTTTTCTTCTCTAGTGAATCTTGGGGGACAACTAACTCTGATAAGAAGATGCATTAAATAGTCATACCATTCATTGGGTTGGAAGTTCTATTGATCCACTTGCATGACATGGATCTTGGGTTCAATATTGGAAATCATCTAAACCAAGCCTTGACATTTCACTAATTTGGCAATTTTAATTTCTTTATCATACTCTTGTAGGATTTCCATCCACTTATCTCTTCTTTCCCTAAGCTCATTCTGACTCAACATAAGCTTTGTGGTTAGGTCAGGTAAAATGGCATGCACCTTGTTTCTAAGGAGGTAATGTGTAAACTTTTTTATTGACTTTATTAAGGCATAGGCTTGATTATCAATGACAAAATAGTTCACCTTTGAATTTTTGAATTTGATGCTCATGAAGGCTATAGGGTGGTCATTCCCATAAGACTTTTAAGTTAAGATAGCAGCCATGGTGTGGTAAAAATAAAATGAATATAATAAAAAATCCTTTATAAAGTTAGAACTTATGAAGACTAGGGCTTGATTGATTATTATTTTAATGTTAAAAAATTCTTTCTTGGATTCTTCATTCCAAGAAATTTTAGCATATTTCTTAAGCATATCATTCAAAGGTTTGACAATCCTAGGAAAATATAAAATAAACTCCTCACAAAGTTAATCTTTCCAAAGAATGACTTTAGTTATTTTTAGCTGTTGGGTAGCCCAATTTTAGAAATGGCCTCCACTCTATTAGGATCTATGGATATCCCATATTTGGTAATGACATGCCCCAACAATTTTCCTTCAGTGACATATAATATTCTTTTCTTGGGGTTAAGATATACACCATAATTCTTACATCTATCAAATACTTGTCTCAAATGCATGAAATGTTATTCTCTATTCTTAGAGAATAATATGAGATCATCCATCTATATGATGATGAATTTTCTCATTATATCTTGGAAAGCATGGTCCATGGCCCTCTAAAAAATTACCCTACATTAATTAATACAAAATGCATTCTCTTATAAGCATATTTCCCCATTTAGTATTAAAAGTTGTTTTCATCCTATCTTCTAGAGCAACAAGCACCTAGTTATAGCTAGAAAATCCATCCAAAAAGGACATCATAGAAGATCCTAAAATAGCTTGGATAACTTGGTCCAAATAAGGTAAGGGGTAATTATCTTTTTCAAATGATCAGTTTAGATTTCTAAAATCTATGCATAATCTTATTTCCCCATTTTTTTCTAACTGGGACCAGGTTTGTAACCCAAGTGGAATGCCTAATAGGAAACACAATCCTTGCATATAGAAATTTATTTACCTCCTTAAATATCATGTGTTCTAAAATAGGGTTAACTATTCTTTGCTTCTATCTAAAGGGTTTACAACCCTCCTAGAGATGTGTAATATGAGTAATAACCCTTGGGTCAAATATTTTCAAATATTCATAGGACCAAGAAATTACATCTTTGTATTTTTTAAGCAACTCTATAGCTTTTTATTTTCCATTTTAGTGCAATCCTTCCTTATATTCACCATTTGAGGTTGATCATGTGGGCCAAGGTTCATTACATGATAGTCTTTACCACTTACCTTGGGTTGTTTAGGTGCTTTAAAAATCTTTTCAAGATCAAATAGCCTTTCCAATGAGATCATCCCTTTAGGTATCTTATTGTCACTTAGTTGGATGATTTTACCATTAAGTTTTATCTCAAGAAAAGTTTCATTAGCTTCATCAATAATGTGAGCTTTAAAGGCTCCATAATTAGTCAAGAAATCCATAATTTGTTGATCATCATTGAAAACTTGGAAGTGATTTATTTTGTCAGGGACTGAGGGACATGGTATAAGCTCAATACTAAGGTTTTGAGAATCATGATTAGGAATGAGGTTAGCTATAGTAGAGGCAAGTTCATCAGTAACTTTTTTCCTTCCCTAGGGATAGATGAGATATTGAAGGCATCAAAAGATTCCACCAAGTCCCAAACTCTAAATTTGTAGCTCTTAAGATAAGATATCTTGCATTAGTACTTACTCCTTACTTGATTAACTACAAGTTTAGAATCTACATAAATAAGGAGTTTCTTGACCTTATACTTAATGGTGAGCTATAATCCTAGGATGAGAGCCTCATACTTAGCTAAATTATTAGTACAAGAGAATTTTAACCTATAAGATACATGATATTATTTTTCTATAGGGTCTATCAATATAATACCAACCCTTGATCTTGATTTTAATTTGGCACCATTAACATATAGGTTCCACAAGCCAGGAATTGAAGGAGAGCTCTTGGAACTAGGTTCCTTTATAGTTTATAAAGTGAAAACTCCTAGATCAGAATCTAGGAAGTTTACCCTTTCATTAACAACATTATATTTTATTATCATTTGTTTCATTCTAGGTTCCCTTTCTACTCTTATTTGATTCAACACAACTTTACAAAATAGCCACAAGTGTGAGAAATTAGTAGACATGTAACCATTTAAGGCCTTAGTCCATTATCTACTCAAGATCAATCCATAATCATTATGAATATCTACCACTTCTATGTTAATGAATTGATAAACCTTGGGTTCACTGGCTAGCTGCATATGCATATTTAATAGTTCCCTAATGACCTTGACTCTAGATTTATCTAATTGATTAACCATCATATCAAAATTGATTGGTTTTAACCCAAGTTTTTCACATATCCTAGTAGGCATGATGTTGGTTGAGGCTCTAGAATATAAAAGACAATTATGGATATTCTTCCCAAATATCCTAACTATAAGCAAGAAGGGTGGGGACTCTTCTTTAGTTACTTGCATTATTACATTTACATTATTTCTCTTAGGGGGCTTGCCAGGCTTATTGGATAATGATTCCAAGAGTAAATCTCTTTGTTCTATAATTTGAGTCATCTCATGTAGAGTTATGTTGGCTTTAATCTTTTTCATATCTTCCACAATATTATAACCAATCTTGTTTAAAGATTATGTAGTAGGTTCATAAGATTTTCCTTTGGGTGGTTTAGGATTATTCTTTGATACAATGTTTGGAGGGGTCCCATAGTTTTTAGGTAGAGTAGAAGTGGTCAATGGTTGTTTTTGCTCCCAATTTCTTAGAGGATATGTCTTCAAGAACTACTAGAATGCTTGAATATCTTCAAGGATATTTTCAGGCTCATTATCTTCTTGTAAATGGAATTGAAAAGTTTATACCATGTACACTTGGTTAGATGGTTTAGATTTATAAATACATGTAGTTACATCTTTGTTTGAAACCACTTCAAATGTGTCAATTTCTTCTTGAAAATCTTTAAAGGCTTTACAAAATTCAATGTAGTTAATCTCACGATGCTTGGAGGTAGCATACACCATAAAATAGTCTAGTAAGGAAATGTTAGTATGATTGATGTCCATAGTCATTTTTCTAGAGGAAGGCTCATTATATTTATTATTATAGAAACTATCATTCTAAAATCTATTTATACGCATGTTAAATTTTTATAAAGTGAAGTTCCTTCTAGGGTTGTCATTATAATTACTAACTTACTTTTGTAATTACAAAAAGTATGTGTTGAGCTTTTGGACCATTTTTAATATAGATTCATTCTCATTATTTGGAGTCTTAGAATTTTTACCTTGGCTATTTTTAATACCATTGATAGGCACTAAATCCTTCTGGTCATTGATATGAGATCCATTGGTAGCTTGATGGCTCAAGAAACCTAGGTTTTGATTAGGGGTAGCATGGCTAGTAGGTAATACATTTAAGGCAAGGAACTGGTTTAATGCTAGAGTATTTTGTTTATTATTTGGGAAAAGGTTTAATGCTAGAATTTGAGGATTAACACTTGGGATAGAATAATCCATCTATTCTTGGGGTTGCATTTGGTCATTAATAACCACTGATTCAGAATAATCTTGAGCCAATGTGGTGATAATTGGGATAGCTCTTTTAATAAATATAGAAGTCATGGGGTCAATAACATCTTTGTAAACCTCTAGAGCCAAAGCTTCATTAGGTTTATATAGATCCATGGTCTGACTAAACATATTTTGGAATCTAGCATTAAAGGACCTAATAGGTTCACTTTCATCTCTCTTAATAGTTATGAATTGATGATAGATGACACAAGGGTTTATGATCTTTCCAAATTGATCAATAAAAATAGTGTCAAAGTTATTCCATGAGATAATACAATTTTCAATAAAATTAAGGAACCATTCATATGCAACATCTTTGAATGTAAATGGGAAAACCCTACATGCTACATCTTCATGAATAAAATTTAACAATTTTAATGCAGCTTTAAAGGATTTAACATGTTCCTCGATAGTTACAATACTAATTGGACTAAATATTGGCAAATATTTTTTAGGATTATGTGGTAAGTCATGAACCACACTTGGTATATTGATGTGGGAAATTCCAAGCCATGCCATATTTAGATGAAGATCAAACACAAGAATCCCTTGCAAGGGTAAATATGGTAGAGACATATAATTCCTACACCTTCCTCTATCTTTCCTAGTTCTACTATGGATTTCTAGCTCGAGCAAGGGTTCTCTAGTCTCTGAATGTGATCTAGTCTTGATCCTTGGTAATTCTAGCTTGAGGATTAAGGATCCTATTTGAAATATGATGAGTAAAATTAGATTCTCATAGATAATCAATAATAAACTTGTATAGTAAGCTTATTTTTCAAGTATTTTCTTGTAAGAGGATAAAAGACATCAATATTTGACTAAACAAGCTCAAAGATGTGTTGAATTATGCAAAGATGATTGTTATTTGCAAATTATGACTCAAATAAACTTCTTATTGATAAATAATTGTCAATTTTTACTATAATAAATCATTCTTAATTCAAATACTAATGTATTCTTAGCACCAAAAGCCATATTTACTAGAATTAATCATATGTATTCAAATAATATTAATCTTTGCCTTAGTAAACCCAAGGACTGGTATAGAACTATGAAGGTCACCAGTATTTACACTATTTATGCTAAAATAAACATAAACATGTAAAATATAGAGTGATATTTAACTAAATAGACTAAAACTAGAAAAGATCTTTAAAGATTTGTGGCCCTCCTAGCGCCAGTGAGCTTCCTCTTGTTGATGCTTCTAAATGTACCATAGGTGCTCTTTAGTGTTTATGAACACTTTTTATGAGTTGTAGTTTGTGACAATTCGGTGATGTCTATGGTGGAATAGAAGCAAAGTATGGGAACTATCCATAATATTTATTTAGTTTAGTGGTTGGGAGCCACCAGGATCTAAATCTTTGGATATTTATTAAGTTGATGATTTCCAGATTAATCTAAATGAATATTAATAATGATCTTTAAACTAAAGTGAGTCTTGATAAAAAAATAATAAAAGGAAAGGGTAAGGTAGAAAGGAAACATGATCACAAATTCTCATCTCAAATATTATGACAAAATTCTAATTTCTTTGAGTACAAATGAACCAATTTATTTTATAAAATAACATGAACTTATATTACATCAAAAATCAAACTAAATTCATAGGAAATATAAAAGTCATAAGTAAGAACCAGTTTTACTTTAAATGTTTACTACTATGGTCTGAATAGCCTAAGCACATCCAAATACAAATCAAAATAAAATGAAGTATACTTGAGATCTTTATATTTAATATAGAATTAGAACAAATCTATATCCCTATGATAGAGAATGTGACTCAAAGTATCAAGAATCCTTCAAACTTAAGATGACAACATGAAATTGAGATACAACATTAAAATTTAACAAACTATAAAGATAATATTTTTATAATTCCTTAGTTATCTTAAATTCTCCCAATATACAATTTCTCAAAATCTCTCCCCTTAAAAAATGGTAACCCCCTACCAATTTATAGGAAATATAGGTAGTTCACTGGTTAACTTTCTCAAAATATCCACATGCAAGATAGTGACAACTATCCTTAATATAAAGATTACAATTTATATAACCTACTACATCAAAATTGACAAAATGAAACAATATATGTTAACAGGATAGCATATATTTGTTATAAAGGGATATTATTTCACAAATTACATTGGTAGTGGACCCCTCAATCAGCCATATCTGAGGAATTTGTTCACCTTAGTGTATTTATCTTTGATTAGCTCAAATTCCACTATAGGCTTCATTAGACTTCTTGATTTTCTAATGTGTCAAATTCTTTGTCACTCTTAGCCATGAGTTCCTTGATACATTGTGCTTCCATGATTGTCTTCCCTAAAGTAAGGATGGTGTCAAAGATCTTCTAATTATCCTTGGTAGAATGGCCTTGATTGTCCTTAATGCCATAGATGTGGACACGAACTCTCTACTTGAATTATCCATCACTGATTAGGCCCATAGTAGTAGTTTTAAAAGGGTTTTCCAATAGGGTCCCCAAAAGTTTCTCCATTCTGGTTACCAGGTCCTTGTCTTCCTTGATGAAGTTGTTGACATTGCTACACTAGGTGATCAAATATTCTTGTTTATCTATCAAAACTACCATGAGGATATCTAAATTTCTAAGCTTGATGATCTTGAAGTCTAGGGCCTACTTTGTCATATGCACCTTGGTGAGTTCTATCATCTGAGCTTGAGAATCCTACCATTCGATGATTAAGGCTTGTGCCATCTCAGCTTGATGGTTTAAAGAACTTAATCTAAGCTTGATGTTCTCTAAATTCTCAAATGTATCTAGTAAATATTTATTCAACACATGTAATATGTCCTCAGGAATTGAGAGTAGGACTTGAGCCTCCAAATCTTGATTTTCTTTCTCCAAGTTGAGGATCTTTTGCTTCATTCTTTGGATTCTAGCCATAGTCATTAATGATTATTATAACACCAAACTAGATACATCCCCTGATAGATGGGATGTTCTCTTACTACCTACCCTTGAATAGGAGTTAAGCCCATAAAAGGTTCCACCTTTTGAAAAGTGAACTCCTTGATGCCAATGGTGGCCTTCCTTATTACTATTTTGTCAAACCCTGATGTGTCTGGATTGAATTGGACCTTTGTGTTAGACTCCTTAAATTATGGTTTCTCAGGAATTTCTACATTTGAACTCTTAGAGGCCCTTGATGTGTCAATCCTTTGTATTTATTTATCATAAAAGATTTAGATCCTTCTCTTTTCTTGTTTATTTACAATGTCTTAGATCCATGGTTTGGCATTATCCTACACATCTATGACAACTTGGGTTAAGGCCCATGATGGAGAGAGAGATGGATTTTTTTTTTTAATTTCTCATAAATAAACTAGTCAGGAATGGCTGGTCCATAAATAGAATTCTCATCATTGAAGAGGTTAACTTCATTGGTAGGGTGAGTGAAGGTTAACCTAGGCTTCTTTTTAGGTGTTAGTGCCAACAAGGCCAATTATGCTTGTCTCTTTCCTTAATCTAGTGGGATCAAATCCTTGCTTTTTTTATTAGAGGGATCCTCCTTCCTATCAACACCATAAGCAGTTATATTGTCAATAAGGGCACTCTCCACTATTTCTCCTACTTCTAGGGCAATCATGATAATGATTTATACTTGGTAAGGAGTCCTCTATGGGGATGCTTAAGGTTGATGACCTTCACTAGGTCTATGCTCTATCCTTATATCCTCAGCCATAACTTTACCTTTTCTTTGTATATCCTTAGGTTTCCCAACTTGGGGTTACTTTATCAATTCTACTCATTGAGGCTCAAAATATTGTCCTCCAATAGGTGGTTCTTGATGAGCAATCCCAGATGGTCCTATAAATAAGTGATAATGTAAGGGATGCAATTTACATCTCTCTCTTAAGGGTTTATTATCTCTGACCAACCTATGCTTCAATTAGATATTGTAGCCTTTGATCCTAGACAAGACCTTTGCAAAGTTCTTTCCCTTTGTATAGATACCATGTCCTACACTTGGTTAATGTTTGTATTCAATATTTGTGACATTTTTATCTTAGATGTGGTTGGTCACTCTATTATTAGGTCCCCACATCTTAAGGCCATTTATCTAGAAATCCAAAGAATCTTTGTGGATCACCATAATTTCTAGTTGCTTCAAATCCTTGATCACAATCTTGCCAATGTCTAATGGAAAGGGGTGGAGCTGAGCCTTCTTATTTTTCTTTCATATCCAATCCACACTATGGATGATTTGATAGGCAATCTATTATTCTACAATCTTACTAGGGACATGAATGGGCAATTGGTAGGGTTGAATCATAATTCCTTATATTCTTATTATAGTGAAATCTAAATAAAACCATACATCCCCCATGACTTCTACTTAACTTTTAATTAGAGGGTGTAGTATTGACATAGGGACACAAGTGATTGCCTCATAGATAGTTGGGAAAACATCATCACAGATAAATTGCATGTGGTTCCTATATTTGAATCTATGCAATTTAGAGTAGTGGTGATAAATAGTGTTTCTACCACTAGGGGACCAATTTTAGATGCTATGGAAATATACAGAGGCCAAAAGTGAATCCAAGAGATGGGACATCATATGAAATTGTTTGGATGTCCTTATCTTGATGTTTGTAAATTTCTTGGCCAAGAAAAATCTTATTAGGTAAGAAAAAGCTTATTAGGTCTCTAATGGGAGGGGTTACATTCCATTCCAACATGCAATGAACATAAGATACCTAGACTTTGATTACATAAGTAGTGGAAGGGGAAATAAAGTCTCTATTAAGTAAGGTCATAGCTATCCTAACACCATCCCTAAATTGGACAATAGGAATACCACCATCAAGGGACCTGAAAATATGGGAGCCCTGGATTAACCAAGGTGTGAGGACTGAATCTAGGTCTTGGGTGTTTGTCCATGCTCTCAAAGATGGGAGATAAATATGAGGCAAGGGGATCTTATAATAATTTTTGAAGGCCATGGGGGTGATGCATTCAGATTTCTTATTGCTTCCCTCTTGAATAATCCATTCTTTATCTATTTTATAATCAACAAAAATGGGATCAAAGAGGTTGATACAAAGCATTACCTCTAGTTTGGATACAACATGGTGGAAGCCTACCATATAAATTGAGACTAGGTAATTGTATCATTGATGCATATAGGCATTGATATTTTTCTCTTGGTAAATTGGTTAAAATTATTCCACAAGGAAGAATAACTTAGACCAGTTCTTGATTCCATGCATGTTTAGGGTTGTTAGGTCAAGCTCTGTGTCTTTGAAGATCCTCCCCTCACTGTCTGAAGTTAGGTAAATTTTTACTTCCATATTCATTTTTTGTCTACCTACCTCTATTTATGATACCAAATTATATTTATAAGATTTCCAAAGGTTTTAATAGGGTACTTTATTTAAGTTTTAGTTGTGTTATTCTAATTGCTTTATGACCAATTGAGCTGAATTGGGTTTTCTTTATAAAGGGCTTAGGGTTTTTGAGCTTTAATGGTGGAAATATCTTTAATTTCATGGATATGCCACTTAATACCCTATAAAATCTTACCTATGTTGCTTATTATATCTAGTTACTATCCCAACCATGTGTTAGCCATGTGTCGAGTTCATGGGAACTTTGAAAATTATTTAGGCTTGATGCATCATTAGATCAAATCTAGTGGGTGAGTGATCACCATTAATTTTTACAAGGTAAAATTCATTTAATTGAGTGCCTTTATTAAATGGGTCCCATCAAATTTTCATCTTTCAAATGGAAAACTACCATGCATCCTCCTCATGAGGATTTATGCACCTCTATCAATTACCCTAGCTGTGGGTAGCCCACATGTCAAGTTCATGAAGGCTTTGAAAAGTATTCAATTTTGACACACTTTTAGATCAAATCTAGTAGGTGAATGATCATTTTTAGATCATACAAGATGCACACCTTTTAATCAGTTCCATGACTATATAAACTTAGACTTAAAATGATGTTCCTAAAGTCCTTTTATGTTAAGAAACACAAATTAACTTAGGTTAAGGCATTTTATGCTAAGTCTTCCTACATAAAAAAATTAAGAATTCCTTTGAAATGGTCTTTAGAAATACTCCCTTTGCTTAGTATTTAAAAATTTATCTAGGTTAAATTTTGTTGGCTCAATAACATTAATTGAATCCTTGTAGATGTTAAATGATGGGAGTGAGCTTGTCAAATTTAAGACAATGGAATTGCTTCAATGTAATGATTGAGTGCCATGCATCGATCTCTCAAGAATTATTAGGGCTTTAAGTTTGATGTGCACCATATATTAAGGCCTTTGAGGTAGTGAGGATCATCGAAACATAATTTGAGTGCTTGATAGTGATTGGTTTCCCTTTTGGTGTTGGATTTGGTTCATGCCATTGGATCAAATCCTCTAATTGATCATGAGGCATCAAATATACAAAAATGCATGAGCTTTAATTTAAGGCCTAATATGTATAAAGTTATAGAATTAGGTTTTGACCTTTAAAATTTTATTCTTGCTTACAAACACCAAGATATTTAAACCTTAATAAAAACCTAGTTAATCCAAAAGGGCTCTCAAGTTTTAAAGGGGAAAACAAGATATCCAAGTCTTGATTTTATATTAATGTTTGGTCATGTTAAGAAACATAATCAAATCTTAATATAAATTTAAACTTAGGGATTCTATAAATAAAAGGAAATATAATTTCCTGGTAAACTTTTCTCATGGATAGTTGAATTCAAACCCATAGGGTTTACTTCATAAGAACCCTAGCTTTCTCCATAGAACTTGTAATTAATCACCCCAAAGATAATCATTAGAAACATTAGTACATGAAATATAATCACAACCAAATACACTGAGGCTCATTTAGTTTAATAGAATTGCCTTTAAATTTCAGGAGAGAATAACCCTTTCACATTCAATCTAGAGCATAGATGTTTTAAAACATTCACAAGGGTCCCCTTTCAACAAAAGCAGAAAAATGGAGGAATATTGGTCTCAACAATCTATAGGTCACATTATATTATGTTGTGAATAAGGAGGGTTTATGGGATTAATATTTTCCTTTTTGGCATGAGGAGGCATCTAATTTCATCTAGTAACAACTTGAACCATAAGATCTACTATTTTTTAAGGGTGAGTAATAGAGGCAAGATGTGAGAGAAGGTAGTCAATGGGTCTAGGTGGAGGATAAATAAAAGGAGCCGTCTAAGCCCTTTTTCATTGAGTATTAACTAGAGGTAATTTAAAATTATCCATGAAAAAATGTTATCCATATAAGGTGGCTCCAAGATGAGGTGGACCAATTTATGAAATAAGCTAATGTATAATATGATCCATGAGAGGAGTGACATACATGTGCATCTTCTTACAAATGGCAATTAATAAGAATTCAATACAAACCACAATAATTTTTACCAAAAAGTATAAAATTTCTTCCATAATGATGATCATGATGAAGAATAAAAACTAAGAAAATTCTCAAAATAAGAATGGAAACCCTAATTGTATACTAAGGTTTTGAGCAATATGTTTGAATTAAGTCAATTTCATCGAATGTTTTAAATATTTTAGGAATTATGGAATATAAAACCCTAAGTAGATAAAGAGTGAAGTATACAAATCAAGGAATAAATATATTAATATCAAAAACCACTAATTTGTATAGCAATTGATTTGTTTACTTAGCCTATAAATAGAAATGAATTTTCAAAAAAGGTACTTAGCTATAAAATATGACTAAAATAGATAAGTGTCAAGTTGAAATGTGATGTAGGAATAGTGAAATGTGTAATCAATATAAAATAGGTGTCAATATCCTCTTCATATAGTAAAACAATCCCTTTACTAATAGCTCCTTATACTAGTATACTTGAATGCCATGTTAATGACCTTGATTAGATAAAATAGTCATTTTTTGGGAGGATGTTTGCATTGTTTTGAAAATCATGTGTATGTATAAGTCTTGAATCACTATTTGTTATGTGTTTTTGATTGATATCTATGTGAGACCCTAAGCCACTATGATTGATAGTGTTTTAAGGAACATAATTAGAAGAAAAGTGGTATTAGTATGATAGGTTAGATGTGACCTCAACACCCCATGTGTTAGGTATTACCTAAATACCAATAAATCTAAAAGGGATCAAGCCTGATGTAGTTCTCCTAATCTAAGTGTTGGTGTAAGCATAAGTGAATGCTAGTATGAATTTTAGTTTAAATGTTTTGAGTGTGTATTGAGACTAAAAACATGAGTAATTTGAGATTTGGGCTGTTATAGATGGGTGTATGTAGAAATAGAGTAAAATAGGGATCAATGACCTTGATTTGCACAACTATTTTTGAGTTTATTCATAAGAATTGGCATCTATTTCCCATCTAATGGATAAATGAATGGGATTGGTCTTTATATAGTGTTCTTGTACTTTTAAAGACATAAAATGAGTCTAGGTTGATCTTAAAATACTTTGGGAAGTGGAAATATATTCGTTAGGCATAGATTAGTTTGAGGGTCAATAAAATTTCCCCTTTGCCAGTAATAAAGCACGTTATAGACTAAAGGGTTATGTTATTGTCTAGGTGGATGGAATAGATGTAAAAGGGTCTTATATTCCTAGGTGAATAATAAATTCTAATTTTAATATATTTGGACATGGGCTACATGCATATAAAATTTTGAAAAAAATCAAAATAGGCCCTAAGATAGGTATGTGGCTAAGCTAAGGATTGGGTGGTCTCAAGTGACACTCATTGCATTAAAATGACAATTTTTATGACTATATATGCTTTATTTGACATTAAAATGTGTCATTGTTTTTTTTATGGTAATTTTAATATGTCATCATTACTTTTATATACATTTTAATAAGTCATTTCCCTTCAATTGTGTGTAATTTGAACATGCACCTTGTTTGCAGTCTCTTGCGGACATTGCCTTTTGACTTATTTTTGAGTGCTCTTATGTGTGTGATTGTTTTATTTTTGATCTTGTAATGTTATTATTTAGATGTTTCCATGATATTTATCATGAATCTTAGGCCCATATGTGATCACATTATTTCTATACACTTCAATGATATATTTACCTAGACATGTTCCCTTATATATGCTATATGGTTAGATTTAAAGATTATACAGTTGTCTTATCCTTTTGAGGTGAGGTAACTACCAATTCCTATATTTCCCTAACATCAAAGGGGAAGAATATTAGTGGGTGCATGTCATAGATGAATTTTATCCACACTTGTAATTATTTTTAGATTCAGTGGGGACATGCTTTGGAATCATGTTCTTGTATGCATCTAAAAATTACACGATGTGAATTGTCTAGTACAATGTCCAATGATGATTTAGTATCTCATAATTTATGATCAAGTTATTTTTCTATGAAATTATAGTCCATTATTTAATTAGACTATTTTTTTACTTTTTTTAATATTTTTACTAAGGGTGAAACCACCCTTCTTAGTGACAGAACCACCACGGTCCATTATGAAACCATCCCTAAAATGATGGAACCAATACAATGGTTTTTTAAACTACCCTAATGGAACTAACATATATATGTTGTTTTCATATTATTATAGAGTATTTGTATCACTATATAGGGTGTTTCTATTATTAGGGCCAATGGTTACATAACTACCAATGAAAATAGGGGTAGTTCCATCACTTCTTATCTACCTTTTAATTTTAGCTCCTATGAGTCATTCCTTAACACATTTTTCATGATTTTTGTCACATTTATAAATTTCATCACATTTTTTTCACTTCCAATAATTCACATCTCACTCCCTCTTCTATTTTTATTCATTTATATTTCCTCTCAAGTTAAACTCCCCATTGGACTTAGTTGAACTCCCCCACACAAACTCCCAGCTCTTTGTATAAGAAGGCCATTTTTGGCCTAATTTTAGATCCAAAAATTTGCATTGGATATTTTATTGTTTAATATTTTCATATCTATAGACTGATACCATTGTTTTAAATCTCTACCTTCATTTTTCACTTGACTACACAATTTCAAGCAAGGAAAGTTATTATCTTTGCAACTAGATATTTGCATTAAATACACTAGCCAACCATACTAAATTACTCTTTTTTTTAGATTTATATCTCTCTTATATTCCCCATTTTTACTATTATTTTATCATCCTTCTATTTATAGAGTTCCTACAATCATTTTTTGAGTGAAGGAGCTAACACGCTAAGGAGCACATCACAAATATTTAGTTTATATATACCTTAATCAAATTAGGAGTTTCTAGATTAGATTTATTTATCTTGCTTATTATATTAGATTATATTAGTTTCCTTTCTGGTATTATTTTTAATATTTAATTTTAAAGTGATAAATTTGATAGGAGAAATAATTCTTCTCTCTCCCATCTTTACAAAAAAATATTAGCAAGTCTCTTCATTGATTTAAACCATTCAATAAAATATTTTAGAGCATATGGATTTTATTCCAAAGACTAGGTAGATATTATAAAAAAAATTAAACACTTTTAGTTTTAATCACATTCAAATTTAATATTCAAAACAAACTCTTATTCACACACAAACAAGCACACTAGCAAGTAGAAAACCCTAGTCAAACCTAGGTAATCAATAGGTGTTGTTTTAATCTTGATTCTCTTTATTTTAATAAATTAAAAAATTTATTTTTATATTAATAATTTAGAAAATCATAATTAAAATATTAATTTTATTAAAAAAAATCATTCAAACCTAGTATGCATCCACCTAAAAGTACCAAAATTGAGTCTAGTTTGCATTTACAAAGAAAACTCCTATATATTTTGTAATATTATTGCTTAGGATCTAGATTTGATTTTGTATTTAGTTTCATGTTATAATACCTTAGTTTTCATAGTATATCCATTCACCTACAATCTAAAAATACAAAAAATAATTTCATTTAGTTTGCACCACAAAATGTTATAAATCAACACTTGTATTTGTTAAATTAGATTTCATATTTAGTATTGTATGCATCCAAAAAACTCAATAAAAGGATAAAATAATGACCTCTCTCTCTCTTTTCTTTCATTATTTGTTATTCTTTGATTTCCATACTTTCATTTCATTAATCAATTTGATTTTAATTTATTTATAAAATCCTTATCAAAACATTCACAAGTATAAATATAATTCACAAACAAAACATTGACAAGATAAGTGCAAGTAACAAAAAAATTCCTAAATAAAACCTTGATAAAACAAGTGAAAGTGCCAGCAATAATTCCTAAACAAAAACTTGCCAAGATGAGTGTAAGTAAAATATTTTCTCACACATTTCCAAATATCAATAACTTACCTTAAAAAACATTCAAAATAAGTGATACACTTATTCATTACTAGCCAATATATCTATACCATTGGATTACATTCATTGATCCTTTTTATCCTCATAATGCTAAACCATTTCCTAGAGTGCCTTCTCCTATTCTAACAATTGCACTTCAGAGTGACATCAATTCTAATCTTATGATTTAGGTATTTTAAACCACACATAGTTTTAATCTCATCATTAGTTATCTTAAAGCCTCAGATGAAAAAACTAGGGCCATATCCCCTTTAGTGGGACCCCTTTATGTTCTTCTCTACAAAATAAATAACCTTAAAATCTAAGCCTTCTAAATCCCATCTCCTTTTTCATTGAGTCTAGCCTCATCTTATTTCATTTAGGCTACCCATCATATTCCATTACATTAGATGTCTTAGCCAGATCTTGAGAAATCAAGTGCATAGTTTAGTGTGTGTTATTCACATGCATAAAAATTGGTGAATCTAATATGAAAGGCATATCCTTTTATATATCCATATTTTCTCTCTTTTCTCCACTTTTTATTTCATTCATAGTTTGAGAGTATTATGTACTCCCTAAATATGTCTATTTAAGATATCTTTGAGAGAACAATAGACTTTGAAACCTATAGGAGGAGTCTTCACTCTAGTGGTAAAGCCTCCCTTCATAGTTGGAATAACAACACTCCTCCATAAAACATGAAATCTGAATATAAAAATCATCATCTCAACTCACAAGATAGACCATGAGTAGTGATCCATGAGCTAATGTTCTATCAAAAACTACCACTAATCACCCTAACTCTAAAAACATGTCCTTCATTGGTAGAATTCTCACATTGTAACCTAACCATCCATTATCATACAAAGCCTAGATGCCCAAAGTATAGAAAAAAATTACCAATACATTGATAAAATACATAATTTGGAAGATAGGCTAAGTAGAATAAAAATGATTTTGCATCATTTTATTAATAACCAAAACATCACCAACCCATAGGAGAAACACCTAATAGCTCTTTCAGAGGCTTCTAACCCCAGTCAATTTATTGGTCATCATTAAATCATACATTTTATGGTTTCTACCAAAGAGTTCACTAGAACCACCATTCCTTCTTCCCAAAATGAACTTATCTCAACCTTGGTGGGTCAACATTTGAGATTTATAAATAAAACAAGCCTATATAAATCAAGGTCATTGCTCTCTTATTTCTACCCCATAAATAATATAATAACCATCATTATATCCATATAACCCATCTCTCATCAGTTATGCCTCAAACTAATATCTAGGAGACATCCTTAATCATGGTATCCCCAATCTCCCTACTTCTAAAATTCCTCCATCATACCAAATACCTCCTTGAAATCCTATGGGAAGTGTTTACACCTATGCTCCTTCCCATAATACAATGCCCATAAATTAACCACCCTACATCCCTTTGAGTTACATGCCACCCATGTACACTACCCCTTCACAAACCAACTTTATAATTCCTTATACATGTCCAAGCTACGTGTTACCCATGTATAATCATCCATAATAAACACCTAGCTCATGTTTATATAATTATTTTCCTCGTTACTATCATATGTTCTCTAAATCCACTTAGATAAATAACTATTTCCTAGCCTATTAAATGCCACCTTACCAAACATGCTCTTTTCCTCCTATCAGTTACATGAGTAACTCATATTCAATCCCACTCATTCAATCTTATTCTACCACACTTTTAATAGACTTTAATTACATGGGTACATATGCTAAGCACTTAAAATAATCCCTTGATCACAATATATGAAGATTTATTCTACTAAATCTTCTACCTAAACTCCCCAAATTCAAGGGAGAAGGAGATCCTAACATACATATCAAAGCATATGATAATGTTTTTCGATAACTTTTACCTTAAGATGAGGTGGTTTAAAAAAAATTCTGAAAGACCCTTGAAGGAATAACCCTTGATTGGTATTATCACCTCCTTGAGGGGTCTATACTTTCTTTTTATAACTCATGGACAAGTTTTTCAAAGCCTTTAATATGAAAAAACTCCTAAATACTAGCATACAAGAGTTCTTACCCATCAAGTAAGATCATGATAGATCAATTTCCCATTTAATTAGGATATGGCTATAATTATTATACTCATATGTCATTGCACCACATATGGACCAAAGGGAAATATGTGATCTCTTCTTTCACTCCATAAAAAAGGATATGAGAGAGGATGTGCAAAATTCCCTTATTGGTCATATGAAGAATCACTTGAAAGTGCTCTTAAAATCAATCAAGTGGACATTTATAGTGTCTATAGAATCTATGGAACTAATGGAAAGATAGTCATCCTAAATCAAAATAATGGAGGTTATCAAAACTATAACCAAACTAACTCTAGTAATCAAGTTCCTAAGATTCTCAATGGGAACTATAATGCCACCATAGATCAAAATAATAGGGTGGATTTAGTTAAAAATAATCCACCTCCACCGATGAACAATAATAAAAATTCCAACAAAAATAACATGGGTTTGATTAATCAAGACCCTCCACTTACCATTCACATGGTTGACTTCAATCACCCTCATCCTCGTCACACCTAATGGAAAAACCAAAACCAAGGATAATTTCAAAATTAGTTTCAAAACACCAACCCTAATCAAACTCAAAAATTTTATTATAAAAACAATCATTTATTATTCAACTAGTAAGGCCAACATCAAAAATGTCAAGACTGTGATCTTAATATATACTATATTTTTCATAAAGTCATTAGATATGATACTTGATCCTATAGGGAATACAATAAATTTATTCAAAAACTCCATGAGGACCAATGACAAGAATTTATAGACATGTTACTAAGGACTACCAATGAAAACCCTCAAGTCCAATAAAATGGTCCTATAGTGCCTCAAAATCTCAACTTGGGAATTTATCAAAATGACTTTTTATACCATTAATAGTGTACCATCTTGAACCATCCATATGGTAATCAAGCTGACCAACCACCACTGGTTGGTACTCATCATGTTGAGGCCTCTATCTCTAACATAACCAACCCTGATGTGCCTCCCCAACTAGGACCACAAATAAAAACTTGCATGATATGAGTCATATAAATTAAAATCAAGGAATATGTAAATATTTTCAATTTCACTAGGGAGTATCAACCCACAACCTATCATTTAAAAAAATTCTTGGATACTGACATCAACCCTAAAGATGTGGGGTACTTGATTAAATTTCCAATATCACAAAGACATTTTCCCACATCTCTTTCCTAGACCTTATAAAAAAACTCTCCATCATATTGTTCAACATTAATCAATGACTTAGGATTAAGACATCTAGCTAATATCACTCCTTAACCATGGGCTTAAAATAATCATGTTTATTTAGATATGTTCCCACCTAGATAAAATTCAAGAGATGTTGGTTACTTTTTTGACTTAAAGAGCCTACCGCTAGGCATAAAAATTGATAGAAGGGGTTATTTAACCTTGTATCTATATGAAATCAAAAATTCACCATGTTTATAAATCAATCTTAACTCAAAGAAGATATGTCATACCATACACTTCTGATTGGGGACACATTAGATAGTTGAGAACATGACCAATATGGGATTCCACTAGACCCAATTAGGGGATCTCCTACCATAATAAACCATGCTAGGGAGGGTTCCAAAGCCTTTGGTCAAGCACAATAACATAATAACCCTAAATAAGTCCTATGTTTTATATTCACTAAACTAATAACAAGTAAAATAAAGTCTAATCTAGTTCTCACCAAAGCTTGTGGAACAAAGTGGGCATAATAAACAACAAAAGTAAACATGCATAGAAGACATATACTAATGTCAATTTATATGGAATCCTAATGTATTAAAAATAAGTAAAAGTGCATATCTATCTAATATTACAAAGGTGGAACAAAGTTAGGAATACTTACCTTTGCAGACTAACCCACCGAGCCTCAATTTCTCCCTTGTCCATGGTGCTTCACAAGAGGTTGTTTTGGTGTGTGAGGATGACAAGGATAAATCAAATATAGGATACACAACCTATCAATTAATCCAAAATAATTCTCCATAAGACAACATCCATATCTCTAAAGAAATTATGAAACCCTAAGCTTACTCTTCAAGTAGAATGGTGGATAATAAAATGCAAAATAACTCTTATTTATTCTTATGTTCTCTAAATAATGGAAAAATGAACTTGTTTATATAGGTGGATTTAATCCTAATCCCTTCCAAAAAATTTAGTTGACAGGGATGACCTAGTCAACCTAGCACAATTTTGGACAAGAATTCACTAGGTTATGGGCTAGTTCGGCCAAGAGCCAACCTAGATCTTAATTGAATTTCACCCAAAAATGTAAAAGGTCAACTTGGTTGACCTAGTATAGTGAACATTCAAAAAGGGGTTAAGGCTAGAAAAAGGGGGATAAAAGGTAGAAAATGATTAGAGGATTTTCAAATAAAGGAGAACAAGATTATGGATAAAGTTTTTAGGAGACAAGTGTGTTGATAAAAAGTGGAAAAAGGGACAACAATCCTATAAAACACCAATGGTCTACCCATCCCTTTCCCAGTACACCCCTTACGGCATGCACTCAAAAATATTGAGACTTGATGGGTTCTTTCAAGTTATAAAGTGTCATTAAGTGATAAAATTTTAAAAATATAATGTGTATACATATTCCCCACTCGAATCTCATCACATGTCATGTGAGTGCAACATGGGATGGTGCTTTGGGAATAGAACATGATAACACATAAAATTGATGCTAAGTAAAGTGTAGTAAGGAGAAAATAAGATAAATGAAAGGACATAATTAAAAAACAAATACCTTTACTTACCTTAGTGTTTTAGATAAATCAAATAGACTACAAAAAAAGTGAAGGCATCCAAATGTGAAGAACATTAAGAAAACCTGTAGAGATTAGTGCAAAAAATAGCTAAAAATCCAAAAAATTGGAATATAGGCATATAGTAGTGGAAAATATTCTCTATGATATCATAATTCTAGAACATTTAATGGTTCAAAAAATGGATTAGTAACATCAAAGATATAAGAGAAACTAGGAATCTGATGGAAAATATTTGAAAGGTAATGAATTATGAAAATTAAGTTTAAATAGGTTTAAAGGGAAGTCATTTTGTTATTGTTGATTTATTTGTGAGAGAAAAAGAGATTTGAGATACCAAACGAGCTATGATGGCTAGGAGATGACAACCGATATGAGAGGGACTCCCAGTGGTGACAATGGGTGTAACACAGGTAGGTAACTAAGAATTTAAAACTTGTTTTTTAATATTTTATTGAAATTAAGTATTTTTTAGAAATTTGTTTTTTAAAACAATTCTAAGAACTGAAATAAACCCAAAAAGTTACTAAGGGTAGGAAAAATCAAGAGGGAAAAAGGATTTGAAGGAATTAGACTAATAAATATTGAAAGGAATTTATTACTATCAATGTAAGGGGTCGGCATGTAGAAACAACTAGGTTGACCCAGTTGACCTAGTAGGCTAAAACTTTACTAAATCAATACTATTGACTTAGTAGGTATGTGCTAACTTAGTTGATTTTCCAGACTATTGACTTAGTACATGACTACTAACCTAGTATAAAAATCCACTCTATTAGCTTAGTACTAAGGGGGGGAAAGTAAAGGTTTGACTTAGTTTTTTAATTTAACCTAATCAAAATTAAGAAATTTTGGTCAACCTAGTGTTTGACTAGGTGACCATAATAGTATGAAAATGTGTCAAAGAGGTTGAAAGTGTGCTAGAAAGACCAAGAATAGTTGATTGAGGGATAAAATGGTCAATTAGATAAAAATAAGACAATTTAATTAGAAATTGATAGATTATGGCAACTTAGGCTTATTTTTGGTCAAATTTAAAAAGAATGTATTTTAATTATAAATGACATGGAGGATCTAATACATTTTTTTTATGGTTAAAAATGCATCTAAGATTTTGGTGCTTGGTGTATGTGACATGGCTATCAAATCTATTGGAGTGATTTTTGATTCAATATCAATAGATATTGATTGCATTAAGTTTGAAAGGTATTGTAGATATGTGTAGGATCCCACTGAGTTTAGATTTGATAGTCATGTTCCTAGGAGCCTATGAATGATTAACTAATACATTTAGGTGGGAGGTGGATGGGGATACCATAGAGGTTAGTATCACCCTATATGATGTCCATACTATCCTTATAATACATATAGGAGGTATACCCATGGTCATGGGAGTAAAAAATGGACAAGAGGAGAGGAGAGCCCTAGTCATATGGGTGACAGGCTCAGAGAGGATATATCCTAGTTTGATAGTTAGCTTGTTTGATGTTTATAGCTTTCATATTATGGATATCTAAAATGTGGTGATAGGGATTGTGATAGCATGAGTGTTGTGTCACAATTTGGATGGAAAGGTACCAATGTATATGATAGCCTTATGCCACACTATTTTGGATCATGGGGCACTATATTATTTAGGTTTTATCATATGGGTATAGATTATGCATGACATGTATAAGATGTTTTCCAGAGGGTAGAATTCTCTATGTCCTATTATATTGTTTAGTTTATGGATATATGAGAGGTTTCCTAAGTATTGGCTAGTTGAGTTTCCCCATATGGTTGATGATAGGTTACCTCGAGTACAATGGGGGTGGTAGGATCAGGTAGCATGAGTTTGACCCCACATGATATTATTGTAGATAGTGAGGTGAGTAGACATTATGTGGAAACCTTATGGGCACATTTATATGATATGTTTGAGCTAGGAGATAGTGGCACTGACATTACCATGGACAAAGATTATAGGCCACTATACCTAGTGGATAGAGCCACATCCAGTGGTACATGTACTAGGACATATGGGATTCCCTCATCTAGTGGTACCAATAGTGGTGCCCATATGGGATATGCATGTGATAGATATAAGTGTGAAAAGAGGACTAGGGCCACCAATTATTAGGCCAATGATTAAACCACAACATGAGTGACCATGGATAGGTAGGCATGATGGGAATATGGGAAATAGGAGATAGATGCAGATGTAAGAGTGTCAGAGGTACTACCACTAGAACTATAGTAAGAGGAGAAGTGACCATCTTGTATGCATCATCAATGAAGGCATTGATAGTAGGAGAGAGAAAAGATAATAGTCAGCCCAGATAACCCATTAGGTGGGCAAAGACAAAATTGGGTGATAGAGAGACCACTCAATCTTAGCTTGAGATGGGCATGAGTGGTAGCTTTGAGATTTTATTTTTGGGTGGTGACATAAACATGAGGTATTTAGAGGATATTCTAATGGAGAGACTATGCTTGATGGTTGTACAAATGGTGATATGGTGGTAGAAAACACATAAATAGGTAATAATATATGGTTTTGAAATTTGCTTAAGCTATTTCAAATATATCTATGATCTAATATCTATTTGGTTTGAATTTTTCAATTCCTATGAAGGAGGAGACTAGATGGGGATCTCATGTGATGGAAATTATCTATGATATTTTATATGAGGCACTAATTCTATATGACCTAGAAACACTAGAGTATCTTGTGATAGTGTCTGCCCTAGGTAGTTAGTTTAGACTAGTAGGAGAGGCTACAAGGAAAATATGGGCATGTAGGGAGGATCCATAGCCACCAATAGGGGTCAGAGTAGGAGAGGAATAGGCATGGTATGCATTAGTTCAAGATAGATCCATGCATATGGATAACATAACCCAAATGATGTAGGTACATGCCTAGATAGTACAGGTATAGTCCTATGTTGCCAACCTATAGGGATAGGTGACAGGTCTAAGATCTTAAACAACCTATTTATAGTTTAATATTTAGAGGGGGTAGTCCAAGGCATCTATGGATAACATGGCTAGGCCACAAGATTGATAGGATAAAGCTTAGTTGTAGAGCTAGTTGTAATTTCTATCAAATCATGATATATATATATATATATATATATATATATATATATATATATATATATATCCTTTTGGTTTTTGGATGATGATCTTATGTGTTTGTATTATGGTTGTGGTTATGGATTATTAGATATATTTATTTCTAGAACATGTATTTATCTTTTGTTGTATATACTATAGGAAATATATGAGTTGTGGTTTATATTATAGAATTATGTAGGACACATGCATGGTTAAAAATAAACAAGCAAAACAAATATTTGGCTAAGTATAATCAATCAAAAATGTACTACACACTATTTCATGTTGGGAAATATGTAATAACAATAAAATTACTAAGTATAATAAACCAAATAATGGTAAACAAGATATTAAAAAAGTTTTTTTAACCATAAAAAGAGCTTTGGGCACCAAATTAAAACAAGTAAAATCACACTAAATCACATTAGGAAGTATGAAAAAAAAATGGAAAGCATGTGAAAGAGAAATGGTATAAAAACAAATCAATTAAGTTAATCAATCATACTAAATCATGTTTGGAAGTATATAAGAAAAAGAAAAATTGGCAAAGATTTGGTCTTAAATTTATCACACTAATTCATGCTGGGAAGTATGAAAAATTCAAGAAATGGTTGGATTCTTACATGTAATCATAAAATAAGAAGATAAAAAGTGAAATAATAATGAAGTAATCATAAAACATATGAAATCAAGTTGGGAAGCATGTGAATTATGTGTAACTTCATAATCAATCAAATCTTATCTTATTTTTGACACATAATTTTGTTGTAACTTGGATTATTGGAAAATTTTGTGAGGAAGGCTAGGTCCTATCTATGGTCTTACACTAAAAATCATAAATGGAACACCAATGAGGTGTAATAATGTGAAAATATCATAATAGGGGATGTTGGTAATATGAATTTGAAATTATGGTAATTTATGAGGAAGATTAGGTCCGATCCATGGTCTTATAATACAACTCACAAATGGAATCCCTAGGATAGTGATTAGTGAACAAATTAATATTTTTAAGGGGAAATATTAGGAATTAGGGAGTGAAAAAGGGAATGTAAAATTCATAATGTAGGCATCTTATGAGAATAATTTAGGAGAAAGGAGGCATACTAAGGACATGAGAAGACATTAAGTCATTAGTGATCATCAAATTATAAAGGAAACCTGTTTGCTATAGACACAAAGTTGTGTAGGAAAATAAGCATGCTACTAATATCAACTCATAAAGGTATATTGGTACAAGAAAATTAAAATGAACCTACCTTACTATAATGTGTTCCCCATTCCTTAAGACCCCTTATAGAGACATCGATCTACTGTGAATAGTGGGTACTTGTGTGATAAAGTAGGTAGCACTAAAATATTTTTTTATTCTCCTTTCTAATCTACTAGCCTACCACACCCCAATAGACCTCAAATATACTATGAGGCCAAATGTGGAGTTTAATATTAGACTAGAAGAAGGAGATGTGCTTTGAAAATTTAGTGTAATTTGAATTTTGAAAATTTTGAATGTTTTTTGCCTTTTGGGATCATTACCTTTTATTAAATGATTTGGATTTTGAATGTTTTTAAGGATTTTTAATATTCCTCATCCATACTAACTTATAATGACCAATCATGAGATATAAATTAATACACACAAATGAGCATTATATTTTGGCTAAAGGAAGCTATGTAACCAAAGAAAAGAATAACTAGAATGCTTAGGCTTAATAATGAACCAACATGTTATCTCAAGTCTCAACCATGTATATGTTTAGTTTGTCAAAAGTAATAAAGGCAAGAAAGGAGATCCATAGTGTATCGATAAGAGGAAGGTATAATTAGAGGAATTATTTACAAAGTGATCACATGGTATAGAAGGATTGACTAAAGGGATCAAGGTTTATATAACCAAGTCATAATAACAATTATCCATGTATATCAAGCTAAGAAAGAAAATAATCATGAAAAGAAAATAAGGGAGTTTTTAAGAAAGAATAAGAAATCAATGATAAATAATAAATACATAAGCAAACATAAATGGCATAATAAGTAATATAAAGTGTGAAATAAACATCACCATGTAAGATAAATAGGAATTTGACATAATGTCAAATGATATAACAAAGAGATAAAGATAAATTTAGAACAAACATCCAACCCAAATGAAAATAGAAAAACACCACACATGTGATCATAAGTACTGATAGATTTTCCCACATGCATCATCCAAAACATCTGATAAGTCTCTATGAAGTTAGATGTGAACTATAGTTAATCTCTCATCTATCTTCAATAAAAACTAGGAAAATACTTCAAGTATACTGTCCTCAATATAAAAGATAGGAATGATTGATGGATCATGATAAGGAGGGATATCATGCAAGTGATGCTTAGGAGAATGCATAGGATTGGAATTTATAGGAGATGAAGGGATCACAATTGGGTAAGGACCCATGGGCGAAGGACTCATAGGTGGAGAATAATCCATAATTGAGGGAAGGTCCATATGTGAAGGATTCATGGGTGGAGGAATAGGAGGTGAAGAAGGGACCAAAAGAGGAGATGGAACCATAGGTGGTAGAACCATGGGAGAAGAAGGGGGATCCTTCTTATAGGAATGACCTATGGGAGGAACAATAGAAGGTGTGTGAATAGTTAAAAGGTGATATTTAAGATGTTGTTGAAGGATGTGGAAATGATTGGTGTGATGGGTGTCATATTAGTGCCAAAGATAATACATCTTTCTATACTTTGAAATATACTTAGGTAGTATATTTGGAGGAGGTATGGCCTTATTTGAGGACTGAGAGGTGGAAGGATGTAAATTATCAGTACATTTTCATAAGTTGTGATAATTTATGGGTGAATGGTTGTCTATGCCATGGAAGAAATAGATACACTTGTGAAGATATTTGGTATAGGTATTCATAGGAAAAGGTGTAATAGAAATATAAGGAGATTGGGAAGGCTCATCAGCCCATTTAGTGGGAAATGGAGCCATCTATGATAAAGAAAGCAAACTATCACCAAGAAAAGGTGGTGGTGGTGAAGGGACTGGATTAGGCTCAATGGAAAGAGCTATGGGATCATAAGAAAGAATAAATTAAGCTAAATTGGGTGCATTAATGGGATAAAAAATGAGCTCTTTTGAGGGAGGGGTGGGGTCTATATAAATCTGAAGGAGAGTCACACATATCTCAAGGATAAGAAGGCTATAGGGGCATGCTACTTAACAAAGTGATAGGGCCCATTCATATCATGATCCATAAGCATACTCATAAGAGGTTCTCTATAAACTGGAGGTGTTTACACCATCTATACCCTATGATAAAAAGGAAAAATAATAAAATTAACAATTATATGTGATGGATTATGGGAAGAGATACTAAAATATTGAAATAATGAATAATGATAATGGATAATATTAGCATCATAGGTTTTTACAAAACCACCTTAGAATGGAAAATATAAGATATAACCATCATCATACTTAGGTGTATGAATATTAATGATGTAGGTAGGGATGACATGGTCATATGATGAGGTTTCATGAATGGAATGATGAGTCTTAGTTAAGATAATGTGTATGTCATCATAAGGAGGTTGATGTGAATGAATTTATAAAGAAGCAAGAATCTGAGAGATGAGATGAGATGAGAGATCAGAAGTTTTAATCTTTAGATTGATCTCATGAGGTTCATCATCTTTAGAATCTTAGAGGTTTGGATGAATATTCCTAATGAGTTTAGGATGAACATTGTAACTTTGAGTGGAATTAATGGGAAATTTAGATCATTGAGACTCATAAAATGGAACACTGGGTAAAGGTTTAAGAGTAGGAATACTGAAAACACCATAATCTTGGAATTGTTCAGAATTACAAGGGTTAGTTTCATCCTAAATCCTATATATGGCTCCATTTTGAGGTGATTTAACATGTTGGTAGGTAGAAGAGGTAATGATTCACATGCAATGACTCCATAGCCTACCAAGCATAATGTTATAAGATAAAATAAAGTTAAGTATCATCACCTTCACATGAATGGTGATAGGCTGGATGGTAATGGGAATCCACACACAACATGAAAGAGGTATTCAAATTCTATCATATCCTTGACATGTGTTTCATGTGGACTTGATATTGAATTATAAATATCTAAAGGTTTTGATAAAACCAAGAGAGGAAACACAAGTGATGGAACCCTCATCAATCAAATCAATATTAACTTAGATATCACCAATTTGGATGATAATGAATAGAAGAGGATCATTTTCACAAAGAAAAATCTCATCAAGAATCATGGAAGCAATCAAAAATTTGAGGGAAAGATAATTTTCCATTGTTTCATCAACATGGATGGACATCTCTTTGCATTTTTACTATATGTTATCTCTAGATCTAGATAAGGTTGTTTTGCATCCTGCTAAGGGGGGATGAGAGATGTTTATTTTGAAAAAAATTTGTATAATAAGGTTTTTATGATGTGGAGAAGTCCCAATAATCTCAAAAAATGATATTTGGGATGGGATATTAGTGATCTCCATGATGGGATCCCACTCATCATAACCCATAAGAAGATTATTAGAAATAGATGCATAGTATTGAAGGATGTCCTTGGAAGGAGGAGTTGAAGTACAATGGAATTTGTGTTGATAAGAGGGATAAGGTTTATAACAAGGTGGTAAATTATGTTGAGAAGAGGAAATGGTTGGTGAAAGTTTGTTTTGAAAAGTTTTAGAAGAGGTGTTGATAGAAGCTTGAGTATCATTGGTGTTAGTTAATTAAGATGGAAGGATGGTAGAAATAATATGGGAAATGTTATCCAAAGGAAGAGTTAGAACTGGTTTGTCAAAATTTATAAGCTCATCTTTCCCCAAATCATTTAAGTGAGTTGGAGAAGAATCTTAGATAAAATGGAATATGCACGATGATTGATGTGTGTAGATGGGTTGAGGATCAATGAAAGTAACCACCCTTTGCATATTAATCATATTAACCAAATTTTCCTTAGGATTTGGGTAAATACGACTTTCAACATTATTGGTATAAGGGGTTGGCTTATCTTGGTTATCTTGGTGAGTTGTAAGAGGATCTTTATAGATGGACAAATAAGCATTAGCTATATTCAAAGCTTGAGATTTAGTATTTGTTTCATGGGCTTTGAAATCAATGTCATATTCTTGTTGGAATTTTTGAATGATAGAATCTTGATAAGACCAAGAAGAAAATTCATAACCAAATTACACATTTTCCTATAGGTCTCATGATAATGACCCCAAATAGCATGAAACTAACAAAATTTATTGGGATCATACCAAGATTTCATAGGTCGAGTGGGATTAGGTTCTCATGGAAGAATCCTAGGTAAACGTTTAATTAATTTAGACAAGGATAAAGGTTTATGAACATTGATATTATTAGGTGAAGATAAATGAGGATTTGTGAATTTTTGAGAAGGGGAGCTAGTTACAAAGATAGGTTAGGAACAATATCTTGAATAGTGTGAATGGTGTCATAAGAATCTATGACACCATCATTGGTAGCATGATGATTCTTATTTCTAAGTAAGATGTGAGTTCCTGAAGGAGGTTGGGGTTGCTCAAATTGATGCATAAGGATATATTAACATTTTTATTGGTTAATTTCCTCCTCTAAAGTACATGGAGAGATAGTGTGGACCCAATATTGTAACTTTGGAAAAAGAGCATTAGTAAAGAGATGGAAAATATTATCATCAGCCATGTTATGTTCACATTTATTAGATAATGTTTTCCACCTTTTAACAAAAGATTGGGAAATTTCATTTTCAAGTTGTTTATAATTGATAAAATAGGCCAAGGTATTCTCAATAAGATCACTAATTTGGAACTCTTGGACTAGAGCATTAACTAAATCATCCAAACTAGTAATAGAATGAGTTTTAAGTTGGCTGTACCAATCTAAAGTGTCATCCATGAGAGTTTTGGATAACAGCTTGTTAGAAACAAAGGTGTTTAATTTAACCCAATATTTATAGAGATTTATAATTGTCTCTAGATGAAGAGTACAATTAGTTGACCCATTGTAAGAAATGGTATGTGTGATATCTCTTATGTCAATATTAGTAATTTGAGATGTAAGAGGCTCATTTTGAAGATGCTTGATCATCTTGTTGATAAGAGTAGGTTGAGGGATGATAATACCATTGGAATTTCAAAGAGGAGGTGGGTAAACATTTTGATTATGTGTTGTTTAGGCATCTGTTGGGGGTGGGTTTGAAGATGGATAAGGTGGTTTTGCATTTTTAACATTTGATTTGTATTATGAGATTGAAAATTTCTCATTTGATTAAGCATTTGTAATAAGAGTTTATGGGTTTGAGTTTCATTGTTAGCATTATTTGAAGAATTAAAATTATAAGTAGTGTCTTGGGTACCACTATTGGTATTGATAGGATATTGAGAAGAGCTATTAGAATGTGAGGCACTAGTGGGAAAATTTGTTTATGTAGAAAAATATGGACTAGTAGAGGGATGAGAAGAGGGAGCACTAGAATCATGATTACCATGGGTAGAAAATGATGCACTATTGGAAGAGTTAAGGAGAGTGGATCTTGGAAGAGGCCCATTAGATGTATAACCTACCATGGTAGTGGAGATACTAGGCATGGAGGTACAAAAAGTTAAAGAATAAGAGGTCATGGTATGAGAAGGGGTCAAAATAGAGGGAAGAGGTTGAGAAGCAAATAAACTAGTATCCCCAAATATATGTGAGAATGTGGGAGAATATGAATGAGGATCTTCATCTTGAACAATAATCATGAGATGGTAACTAGTATAATTAGCCTTTCCTTGATGTTGAGTAAATTCAAAGATAAAGAAGAATATTGCAAGGGTATACTATCATCTAGGTTGATCTTTAAGAGATAAAAGAGGATTATGAAGTGATGAAGAATGAGACAGGGTCCCATAATTCATTATATGAGTGGCTATGTGAATATTCCTCACATCTAAGAGTGGATTTTTATGTTACTTATGGGAGACCCTATCAGGGTTGGTAAAACTCATCATATTCATTGAATTTAACTCAGTGTTGTATTCAAATAGGAATTTCATGATGAAGGAGAAGGATTGGATAAAGAAAGAGTGATGAAAAAGAAAAGATATAGAAAGAGGTAGATAAGAGTAAAAAGTTTATTGGGTTAACCTAATACAAAAAATAGGGTCTAAAATTTGTACAGAGTTGATAGGGTCAACCTAGTATTGGAAAATAAGATGAAAAAGTGTATAGAATCGACATGGTCGACCTAGTATTGGGAATAAAGGCTAAAAAAGGTAGAAAACAAGATACAAATTTGACATGTGTGATATAGGAATTTGACTCAAGAGAGGATGGTTAGTATCATGTTAGTGTCAAAATAAAAACAAAAGAAAAGAAACACACTAACTAGCATAACATCTCTAGGCCTAGACACTAGGGAGAGCCTAGTTAATAAAAATGAATAAAAAACACAACTAAAATGAAAAATAAACATTATTTTACCATATTTTGATGCTCCAAAATTATTTTTATAGTGGATTTCTTGACTTGTGCTCATGAAGTCTTCATCAAAGGAGGCTTGGCTATCTCCTCTTCTCCTTGGCACCTTGTGGCTTTGGCTTGGCTTGGCTTAGAATCAATTTGACATGGTAACATGAATTTAAATATATTTTGGATTAATTTTTATATTATAAATTTTAATTATCAATAATTATAAATTATGTTCATGGCCTCTTTATTTATAGATTTTTAAAAAAGGCTAAAATCAACCTAAACCATCCATCTCAAGATTAAGATGTGTGGCTAAGGATTAATCCAATTATGAAATTAAAATTGATAAATAGGCTCATCAATATTTGGGATAGAGGATAAATTAAGAGGTATGGAGGAATTTGATGAGGCATGGGAGGGCTTTGATGAGGCGTGGGAGGCATGAATCCTGATATTTGTGTCTTTTATGGCCTAGGGATGTCTTCCCAAGAAATGAGGTCACATGATGATGTAGATATTCAATATACATTTAAAAAAATAATTATTCAACAAGTTTCCATGTAATTATTAATTAGGATCTAATTTGGTTTAACTAACTCTAAGCATGATTAAGCACTTTGTGCACAAATTACTCAAATTGATTAGAATGCCTTATTATTGGTCTAAAACTTGAATGGATTAGAATTGGAAGTTAATGTCAGATGAATTATATCCATTATCCCATTTAGGATGTTATCAATAGAAAATAACAAAGGCATGCATCTTGTGCAAGACATTTTATAGGAAAATCAATCCAAAGCACCTAGGTGCAAAATTAGCATTTTAACTTGAAATGATCTGATCAAAGTTAGCTAGCCCACAAATTACATTACCCCATTTAATTATACCCTAGCCAAAATTGTCACTTTAATATATAAATTTCAACTCATTTAACATGTTTTAGTGTTTTTAGTCCAAATTGTGCATTTTGGTGGAAATTGGTCAAAACCCTGGTTAGAGGTTATCAATGGCTAGATTTAGGTGTCTACAATTTTCCCCTATTTGGGAAGATGTTGTAAACTATATGCAAAGAAATGTCTTCTCAAATAATTAAAAGGTCTTGTATACCTACAACTATAATGATGATAAACTAACTATATGATGTCCCCTTAAGGGAATGGTTAGCACAAGTAGGTCAGCAAACGGTCCCTTAAAAAGAAAGAAGTGAAATGAGGGGACCAAAGAAAGGAAAGATAATGGGGTGAAAACACAATGATATTTAAAAAGTAATCAAAATCTCTGAGAATGCAAGTGGGATGGTGTACAATGGTTTGCCTAAAGGTAGTTATAAGCATTATACCTTAATAGTGGTAATGTGATATGATAACATAATGATTTGCCCAAAGGTGGTTATAATAATTAAGAAGATGGAGCTACCCTAGTTAGGATAGACAAATATGATAATAACATGACTTGATATGGGAAAAAAATGTAAAGTGGTGACAACACAATGATTTTCCTAAAGGTAGTTATAATAATTGAGAAATACAGGTGGGATGATGTACAATGATTTGACCATAGGTGGTTATAATCATTGGACCTCGATTATGGAAAACATGAAAAAATTGGTAGAGGATGATGATAACTTAACCCAAAGGGTAATGATGAATTAGAACAACCTACTAGTAGGGAGATGCTCATCCAAAATAATAAATGTTGAAATTTTTTTGTGGTTAATTACTCTATTTGCGATATGATTGAGATTTAATTAGGATGTCAATGCAAAGAGATGTTTCCATTAATTAATAGAATTCTTGAAGTGAAGGTTTGTTGTAGCACATGTTGATAGGCATCATGGTATAACATCATGAGGACTTGGTCGATATATGCATAAGGATTGACTCTCATAATCCAATACTCAATAGAAAATAATGCACCACTAATAGAAAACATGATGATAATGTAAACATATGAATATGGATAAATTCAAGTGTAAATGTGGGAAAATAATCACCCAATGAAAACACATAAACTGAATCAAGGCAACAATGCTGAAAGTAAACAAATAGGCACACAAACAAAACAATAAAGAAATAAACAAAGAATCACTCAATAGAAACCATATGAACTTTGCCCCTAGAAAATAGGCAGCAACTTAACAAATTAATAAAATGGGGGAATAGAATAAAAGGAAGGGGGTGGCCAAGATATATCCATATGCACTAGGCAAGTGGATGCTACTTATATAGTTCCATGGATGTAATATCCAAAAAACTTTAGGCTAAATGTAGTTCTCTAAAAGAATGGGAAGAATGTGATAATAGATGAAAACAAATAGAATAGATGTGATATAAGAATAGGAATGGTCTTGAAAAATGGTAATTTCATGAGAGAAAAGGCTAAAAAGGATGGGTAAACTAATTGATAAGTGGTTTTGCTTTCAACTTAATAAGGGTTTCCAGAATCCTTAAGGAAAAAAACTGGTCAGTGTTTTTGGTTTTTTTCTAATGATTTTACAAATGTTTTTGGAATTTTTGAAGTATCTCAACTCGATCAAAAATGATGAGACACTGAATGGTTCAAACTCAAAAAATGGTGAGAGAGTTCAAACTTAGGTTGATCACAAAATGGTGAGAACATTCAAACTTAGGTTTGTCACAAAATGGTGAGGGCATTCAAACTTAGGGTGGCTATGCTAACCTGAACAAGTATCAGGTGCTGCCTACATAGTCTTAGAGTAGGACCTCAAGTCACTATAGTTATACCTTATAGTGGAGGAATTCAACTAGTGTAGTAGTTATTTAAAAAAAAATAGGCATAGTTGGTATGTCAAGGCTCAATAAACAAATGTTGTCCGTAGTTTTCCCATAGGTAGTTATAAGTAGGACACAATGGCATAGATCAATGGTACTAATTTTCCCAAAGGTGGTTATAATTAGTATCAAGATTGGTGATAAGAAAAGAATAAAAAATGAAGGATGAAACTATAAAAACTTTTGTCATACTACTCCAAAATATGATCTATGTTTGAAGTACTTAAAACAACTAATGAAATTGATTAGATTCCTCGATGCTAAAAATGTGCAATGAATGGAAAAAAAACCAAGGTAAAATGGGTTAGGATTTAGAACACACTTGGTTGATATAATGGGGTGGTAAAGTAGATGGAAGGGCTAAAAGGAATGATAAGAATGATACTTGTATAAAGAAGAATAGTGATAAAATGACACAACATGAAATGGTACTTACAGACAATACACCTTAGTTCTCAAGCATAGTACCACTTGAGGTGAATAATATTCATTAGCTCAAGAATTTCATCTTTGTCTAGTGTGGAAAGCTTGTATGCTCCTGATCCATAATCTGTAGTAATGATGAAAGGACCTATCTAGTTTGGTTTGAATTTACCTTTATGTTTCTTTTCAACCATGGTATTCTTTTGGTTTTCTTTAATAACAATATCACCAAGTTGAAATGTTCTATACTTGACACACCAATTTTAGTGGCCTTTGAGTCAATTTTGATATGCCTGTAGATTTTTGAATGCAGCTATGCATTTTTCTTCAAGTAATTATGGATCTTGTAAGTGATCTACTCGATAGTCATGATCATCTAGGACATGCTTGAAAGATATGCATAGTGAAGGCAACTCAACCTCAATGGGAAGGATGGATGCCATACCATAAACAAGTGAATATGGAGTGGCTCTTATGGGGGTATATTGATTAGTACAATATGCCCAAAGGGCAAGGAATATAATATCTGTAGGTACCAATCATGACTAGCATCATTAACAATATTTTTGAGAATATTTATAATGGTTTTGTTTGATGATTCAACTTGGCCATTACCTTGAGGGTAATATACTATAGAAAAATGTTGCATGATGTTATATTCAATACATAGTTGGTTTACATATTTATTATTGAATGATCCTCCATTATCAAATATAATTTTAGATGGGATACCATAGTGGAAAATGAGATGGTTGAAGATGAATTTGGAAATTTTATTTCTAGTCATGTAAGTGAGGGGTATAGCTTTAACCCACTTAGTGAAAAACTTAGTGGTGGTAAAGATATGTTTACGGCCATCAGATGAATTAGGGTTGATTTTCCCAATGAGGTCAAGTACCAAAGTAGCAAATGGCCATGGTGTCAACATCAGTTTCAAAGCTTATCTTGGGGCATGAATCACATTAGTATGCCATTGACATTTGTCACACTTCTTTTCATATGTAATTGTATTTGCATCCATCATGGGCCAATAATAACCAGTACACAAGATATTTTTTGGATAGGATTGCCCCACTATAATGAGCTCCACATACTCCATGAACTTTTCTTAACACTATTTTAGACTCTACCAAAGTTAAACAATGAAGTAGAGTTCCATCAAAACTATGATGATAAAGGGTGGATCCAAGTAGAGTATAATGAGTGGAGTGATGGATAAAGTATTTGGTTTGTTTTAAAGATAGGTTAGGTGTTAAAACTTGGTCATGAAGGTATTTATAAAGGTCTAATTACCAAATACAATTAGGACCAAGAATATCATAAATCATTGCAATGATTGAAGGTTCATGGGCTAGTGAAAATTAATTCTCAACAAAAAATTGATATTCTCTATCTTTGTCTGTTTGTTGAATTAGAGATCCAATAGTAGCCATGGCATTTGTATTTATATTACTAGCCCTTGGTATATGCTCAAACTAAATGTCAGTAATTTACTGCTTTAAGGTATCGACCATAGCCTTATATGGAACCAACTTGTCATCTTTGGTCTGAAAATGGTCTATGACTTGATTAATAATTAACTAAGAATCACCATAAAACTTTAGATGAGATATATTACATTGTACTACCTATCGAAGTCCTATGAAAAGTGCTTCATACTCAATCATGTTATTTGTACAAGGAAAATTGATTCTAAATGATTTAGGGATTAGATCCCCCTATGGAGTAATAAATAAGAGGCCTACCCCTGATCCATGTGCAGTAAATGAACCATCAAAATAAATCTTACAATTATATTCCTCAAGAGGTGTGTAAATTATATTCATTATGGATTTTTTAGGAAAATGAAATGTGAGTGGCTTTGTGTCTATAAGGGGTGCTTCAGTAAGTTGATCTGCAAGAACTTGTCCCTTGATTGCCTTCTAATTAACATACTCTATGTCAAACTCACTAATAACCATGATCCATTTGGCCATTATACCTTGTAAAGCTATTTTATATAGTAGATACTTGAGTGGATTTACTTTTGAAATGACCATGGTCTTATTTTTCAACATGTAATGGTGTAGTTTCTAAGCTATAAAGGCCATGGCTAAACAAGCTTTTTCAATAGGTGCATAGTTGTGTTCATATGTGACCAAGGTATGGGTTAAGTATTATACTATATTCTATTTTACATTATTATCATGTTGATCCAAAAGTTCCCCCAAGGCATTATTGGTAGCTGATAGATACAACAAGAATGGCCTTCTTGGCATAAGAGGTAACAAAATAGGTGGATTAACTAGATAGTCCTTGAGTTGTTGAAAAGCTATTTAGCAGTGGTCATCCTAGTGAAATGCAACTCCCTTCTTCATAAGATGTGTAAATGGATGAAAATTATCTACTATCTGAGAGATGAAGCATCAGATTGATTGGATCTTACCTTGTAAACTATGGAGTTATTTTAAATTAGTTGGTGGTAACATCTTAATTATAGCATGGACTTTAGCCAGATCAACTTCAGTACCCCTATGAGACACAATGAAGCCAATTAACTCTCCTTAGGTTACTCCAAACACACATTTATTTTGATTGAGTTTAACGTTTTATTCCCATAGTCTTTCAAATACCCTACACAACATTGCTAAATGGTTGGCTCTAGTCTTAGATTTTCCTAATATGTCATCGACATAGTCTTACACAAGATGCATGCCTTTATTTTTGATAACATCTTAAATTGGATAATGGATCTAATACATCTAAAATTGACTTTTAATTCCAATCTAGTTAAATTTTGGACCAATAATAAGGCATTCTGATCAATTTGAGTAATTTGTGCACAAATTACTCAAATTAATCAAAATGCCTTGTTATTGGTCTAAAATTAGAATGGATTATAATTGGAAGTCAATGTCAAATGCATTGGATTTGTTACCCCATTTAGGATGTTATCAATAGAAAATAATAAAGGCATGCATCTTATGCAAGAGATTTGATAAGAAAGAGCAATCCAAAGAGCCCAGGTGCAAAATTGGCATTTTGACTCAAAATGATCTAATCAAAGTTAGCTAGCCCACAAATTGTATTTCCCCATTTAATGATACCCTATTTAAAATCATTACTTGAATATAAAAATTTCAACTCATTTACCATGTTTTAGTGTTTTTAGGCCAAATTATGCATTATGGTAGAGATTGGTCAAAATCCAAGTTAGAGGTTATTGGTGCCCATATTTAGGTGTCTACAACATGATCAACCTAGTTTTTTATCTTGGGAGGAAAAAAAAATATTATGTAAACTAGATCAACCCATTATTTCAAGTAAGGAAAACACATAGTCTGTAAGAGATTGTGTTGAGCATAATGACTATGTACTCAAATAGAAAAAATTTGCAAGTACTTTTGAAAGATTGAAATGAAAGGAAACACACAATCAATTAGATCAATGAGGTTGATCTAATTGAGGCACAAAACACAAAACCTTACACCAACAATAGCTAATGCAAGTATTTTTAATACAACATATAATTAATCAAAGAGTAAGCAATCAACTTGGAAAGTAAAAGCTAACTAAGTGGTTATCCTAAATGTTGTTAGATTATTAGATTATGATTTTATATGTGATAGGAAGTTGGTTGTAAGCAAGGAAATAAAAAACAATGTAAGGATGGTTTTAGGATGTTTAGGCTAGAAGGGATCTATATTTTCAATGGTATTCACTTGGTATTGGGGCGTACCCCCTCACTTCACACAACACAACAATAAGTGTGTTGGGCGCTTAGCTAATATATACCATTAACCACATGTTTATACTTGGCCAAAAAACTAAGTTGACTTCCCCTTTCGTGATGAAATCCAAGTAGGTAGGCCTTGGGTAGACAATTGTTAAAATGCTTTTTAATATTTTGTGATTTGGTAGTGTGTGCATAAAAGATAAAATAGTGTAACTAAATGGTATATTAAAAACCACCTATCTAGAATAATATGATCTATTCTAAGCATGCAAGCAACAAAAAGTGAAAGTGTGAGATAATTACTAGGATATAAGTGTTATTTATAACTTTGAAACAAAGTATAGTGTCACTTTAGATGATATTGTATACATAGATTATATAACTACATTGATAATATTGTTATTATACTATGGAAGCAAGGGTCTAAAAAAGAAATGTCAATAGTGTTGACCTAGTTTTCCAGATAGTTTATAGAATATAAAACTACATTGATAGGGTTTACTTAGTTGACTATACAAGGGTATTTTTAAAAACTATAAACTATGAAAAATAGAACTATAATAGATAATATAAATGACAGATAAGGATAGAAAGGAACCTTGGTGGGTTGGAAAAAATAGATAAAAATGAGATTGATATTAAAAGAACCTGATTTATACTTGTAAATTCTACCAACTATGTCAACTAGATCGACCTAGTTCTGTAGCTCCTTATTTGATGAAAACCTTTAAAATGTACTATGTTGATAGGGACAACCTAGTGTGTTTTTTATAAATCTAACAATGTACAAAATTGATAGTGTTGATTTAGTAGTCTAATCTAGAAGTCTAAAAGTGTAATATGTCAATAGAGTTGACCTAGTATCTTGTACCTGATGAAAACCTACACAAATAGAATAGATTCATATTGACGTGATTGTGTGTTAAACCTACACATAGAATTTAGAGATATATCGACACTATCAATCTAGTATCACAATATAGAGAAATAAAATGATAAAATAATAAAAATGTGAAATAAAACCTACAAGGGTTAAATTCATGTTGGGTTCACCAGAATGTATGTAATCATAAATGAATCATATCTATAAATCAATCCTAACTCTAAGAAGTTAGATCATACCATACACTTCCAATTGGGAACACATTAGATAATCAAGAACATGGCCAATATGGGGATTTGTTCCACTCAATTAGGGGATCTCTTACCATAATAAACCATGTTAGGGAGGGTTTCAAAGCCTCCATTCAAGCATAATAATGAAATAACCATAAGGGATTCCTATGTTTTATATTCACTAAACTGATAACAAGTAAAGTAAAGTCTAATCTAGTTCTCACCAAAGCTTGTGGCATAAAGTGGGGTAATAAATAATAAAAATAGACATGCATAGAAGATATATACTCACATCAATGTATATGAAATCATAATGTATGGAAGATAAGTACAAAAGAGGAACAAAGTTAGAAATACTTACCTTTGAAGATGAACCCATTAAGCCTTAATATCTCCCTTAGCCAAGGTACTTCACAAGAGTTTGTTGTGGTATGTAAGGATGACAAGGATAAATCAGCCCTAGGCTACACAACCTATCAATGCATCTAAAAGACTTATCCATAAGACAATATTAATATCTCCAAAGAAAGTATGAAACCTTAAGCTTTCTCCTCAAGTTGAATGGTGGATAATTAAATGTGTAATATATCTTACTTCTTCTCTTCTTTGAATAATGGAAAAATAAACTTGTATATATAGGTGGATTTAACCCTAAGCCTTTCCAAAAGTTTTAGCTGATAGGGTCGACCTAGTCAACCTTGCACAATCTTGGACAAGATTTTACTAGGTTATGGTCTAGGTCAGCAAAGATCTAACCTAGAACCCTAAGTGAATTTTACCCAAAATCGTATAGGGTCAACCCAGTTGAGCTATTACAATGAATAGTCAAAAAGGGTTTAAGGTTTGGAAAAGGGGGATAAAAGCTAGAAAATGACTAAAGGAGTGTCAAATAGATAAAAATCTTAGGGATAATTTTTTTAGGGGATAAGTTTGTAGATAATAAGTGGAAAAGGGGACAACAATCTTGCAAAGCACCAATGGTCTACCCACCCTTTTCCTGGTGCACCCCTTAGGGCATGCCCTCAGAGAGATTGAGACTCGATGGGTTCCTACAAGATACAAAGTGTTAGTAAGTGACAACAGATTTAAAATATTTTTTATATAATATATATAAGTGTGGATATATGAAAACCATGTAAAATAAATAATGGTTGATGATGGGGCAGTTTTTAACATATTCCCCTTATCATTTATTTACAAACTCAAGTATAAAAAAACTAATTTATCTAATATTAAAAACACATTATGAGATTATGATACACTTAAGTCTACTTATATAGGAACCATTGTACTTATAGTCACTTTGATTCCTAAGGTTGTGTTAGCCAAAATTTGCTAACATAGGGGAGTATCATTTCAAAAATTATTTTCAAGGCTTTTAACTTTGTTGATAGCCTCTAGTAAGTCCTTGTCCTAATGTTACAACTTGTGGTGGTGTCTTAAGGTGTTGTTCAAGTTATTTTAAGGTCTTATAATAAGGTGATGTTATAATAATCAATTGATTATCTATTCTTCATAACTTATTCCTTGATGAGGTTTCAAAAGGTCATTTGTAATATAGTTTACAAAAATTAAAGTAAGTTTGTAGATATTAAGGTAATTCATAAGGGTCTAAGTCATATTTGATTCACATGAAGACATGATACATGGTGACTTCATTAAAGAGAATCAAGAAGGAGGAGATGAACCATGTAAAGAGAAGTCACTTAAGGCCATGCAACATTCATGAGGGATTATTTCATATTCACTTGGGGTCCATAAAATATTCAAAAGGCGTAAAATGTGCATTTCTATCATAGATAAAAGTTGAAACATCTCTTACTCCTTTATTCACTATTTGAAACCCCCAAATATAGAATGATGCACATATAATGGAATTAGTAAGTTAAAAAATAGGATTTTTCATTTATTTTATATTTTTATGGCAATAATACCTTCTCTTTCGCCTCTATAACAAGTTATAGTAGAAGATCATTGTGAAAAACCCATTTGGATGGGTTTTAGCATTTTTTATGGTGAAATTGGGAATTTATAACCAAAAGGATTATGGAAACAGGTGATGAATCTATTTCACAACATTATATAATCCCTTAAAAGTAATATCCATGCTTATTAGTATGTAATAGGTCTAAAAAGGAAAAAATATCCTCCATTTCTCCATTGAGCTCTTTGTAAGCTAGTGAAGGCTATTTTTAAATGTTTGGTATATGAAGGAGAAAATGAGTTGGATAAAATTATATTATGTGAATATAGGGGACCTTATTACCTTTAAATTACATTCATTATTTTAGGGTTTTATTTTATTTACTTTACGAACCATCATTAACAAAAAAAAGTGCTCTAAAATCCCATTAGCTCAGTTTCAAGGAGTTTTATTGAATTTTGGAGCTCATTAATCATAATGAAGGATTGTTTTATATATTTTAGGATCCCATTTGTCTTCATAAATCATCTTAAACATTAATTTGGATTTTTTTTGCACTTAATGGAAAGGAAAAGTCTATATTTATTGGTTTGTGAAGATGGCAAGCAAGGATTTGTTGGTTTTACATGCTTCTTGTCTCCAGTGGTCTCCAAAAAACTTCCACTAACCTATAATACCTCATAGAAATATATATAATATATATATATAAATAATAAATTGGATATTTTAGGCTATGATATTCTTTGGTCTTAGTGTCTTCAATAGTTCTTCAAGTGTGAAAGAGTGAACAAGGAAATGAATAACCTATGGATGAAAGTTGGTCTAGTATATTTGGAAAAGTATAAATTAAATTTAATATTTAAATCACACTCTTAAAATTTTATATAATATCTTACATGTAAATAAAATATAAAATAATAGGCTATGTATACACCTACATGCCTGATTAGAAGACTATAGGTTTGTTCCTTTTGAGATGTTTGAAGACTCTCATAACCAATTGAAGAGTCTCTAGATCTGAATAGAGATAAAATTAATTCCCACAAATAACTCACTATAATTCATGGACTTGAAACAAATTTATGACTATTCCCATCAATGGTTTAAATTAAGATGAATGTAGACCTATAAGTCTGTAGACTTGTAGGTCCACATTCTCAATTAAGTGAAGCTAGTCTTACATACCATATGAGGTTTGAAGATGTAAATGAAGAATGAGATATTATAAGGTATATGGAGAGTTTAAAATTAAATATCATTCAATAAAAAACATTATTTATATTAAACAAGCATCAAACCCAAAGAAGCATTTCAAACTTGCTAAAGAGCTCCTTTTATAAGCTTATTGTCAAGAATTCAAGAGAATATGAAATTATTTACATTAGTATGGTGATTTTATTGGATATTAGATAAATTTTGGATAAATTAGAGACCATATATGTTGATAAACATCATTATAAATTGATATAAAAAACCACAAGAACACCTGCAACCATGACACGATCCTCTTTTATACATAGGTTACTTTGTGGGAGCACATGGGGGTTGATCATGTAAAACCAAAATTGTTGGAAGATTTTAGGAATGTTTTTTTATACCTAAAACATTTATTTGTTTTATTTTAATTTCCCCAAAACCCAAAATTTGCATTTTTTTTGCTCTTGGTCTACTCATGCTTATGTAAAACCAACTAGGGCTAGGACACTTATTTTTGGCATAACTCAAGATCTAACCCTTAGAATGGAATTAAAATTGTAAATATGACCTAATTTTATGTTATCTACATTATTTTGTAGGTTTTTGAGTATTAATTTATGAACTTATACTATGTATAGTATTTTAGGCATACTTTAGGCCTAATAGGTAAAGATTAGTGTTGAGAAAGTGGGTCCACCTTGATATTTAGGTAATGAAATTTTTTTTGAAGATAAAATGGGATAAAAGTTACTAAAATATACTTTTATGTTTCTTATAAATTTTCTATATAACTCAAACCAAGGATATTTGTATCAAAATAGGGTTATAGAGAATAGGCCTTGAAAGGAGAAAAGTATGAGAATTATGAATGAAATTAAAAATAGAGGCAGAAAGATGGTTAGATGTGGATATTAAAAAGTGTCTAATTCAAGATAGGTATTCATACTCTAAGAGTATGATTTTTCACTTTATAATAACTCTTAATGGGCAGTTTCAAGGAAGAAAAGATGAGTCACCAAGGCAATGAAGCACCCCCTACGCCACCTTTGAGAAGTTTATTATCACACCAAGAAAGAATTTTGAATAATATGTTATTGGAATATTATTTTATATTTTTCTTGTTTTTAAATTACTTCTTCATGATGTGACACTTGTCATAGACCTCTCTTACACCCATCTTCTCTCTCATTCTTAGTCTCTTCTATATGTATGGCTTGATTTGTCTTGTAAATGCATCTTTCCACTAGTAATATGGTGTATCCCAACTATTTTTTATTAATATTGATAAATAAATGAATATTTTTTCTCCTTATATGGTTTTATGTAGTGTAAATATTTGAATGGTTGATCTAGGCAAGTGTAGTCTTAGCTCACCTTATCTTTTTGTCATATTCTTCTTACCTTATTATAGTTTATTTTTTTTTATAGGTTTTAAAGAGTGTCATTTGGGGTTTAATATGGATTATAAGTGGAAAATATATTCCTTTATACTCTTATATTTACTTACATCTTTGAAAAACATTGATGTGATAGATTCTTCTTAGGATAAGTGTAAATTTTTTGTAGTCTTATAGGTCTTAGTGCACATGAAAATTAGTGGTAGAGATCACAAAGTTTGGTGAATCACCCCCATTTTGGCTCATACTTTATTTATCCATTTTAATTTCAATTTATTAATTTAGTGATTAATCTTAAGTGATACATCAAGGGAGTTATCCCTTATCTAGAGGTTATCTTCAGCTATAATATCACCACCTTTGAAGAGTGCCCATGATATCAATGAGGTAAGGAGGATTGAAAACCATCCTCAAGGGTGAAAATTTATTTTATAACAAATGGTTTTGATATAATTTTATGTAATTTATATAGATATACATTATAACATGATCTTCGATAGACCTTGGATCTATAATGTGAAGGCAATCCCTTCTACACTATTCTAGTAAATTAGGTTCCTCCACTTTGAGAAAGAGTTCATTACTCAAAGAGAACCTAATCCATTTGATGTGGTTCAAATGATCATGCATGAAAAACTAAGGCTACACATTTATTACCACTTTCCCACTAATGGTGTGTAAAATCCCTCACAGTTGGTTGAAGACAAAGCCCCTTGACAACCAAATTAGTTATCTCACAGAGGGGTATAAAAGTTCCTAAGCCTTAATTGTATACAAAACCTAAAGAAATATAATTTCAAGCAATGGAAATATTAAGTGAAGAAACTCCCATGATATTTTTAGACATCTTAACCATGTCTACAAATGACATTATTAGTATCCTTAAAAGAGATGAACCAATCCAACCTCCTTTAGATCCCTATAAGATCAAAACCTATAGTCCTCTCACTCCTCTCAAATTAGAAACTCTTAACATTAAAAAACACCATGATAGAATCATAGAGATATTTGGGCATAAGGACAAACCCCCAAAAGAGCTTGATGATCTATATATTCAACATAATCTCTCAACACCCTATCACATAGCAAAAAGTAGTAGTTTAGATCGTAGTGTAAACTTTAGGATAGACAAAAAAATTATTTATCCTCCACCGAACATGTCAGTGCTTAAGGGATGGATTCATATGTTAAAAATAGGAACCATTGAAATTAACATAATTTCTAATGATTACCCAAACATTCCCAATGTTGGGTCTTTTCTCCCTCCTGAAAGAGAGGAAGACCATAGAGAGTCACTCACTAAAATCTCTAAAACTCTCCCAATCATAACAATGAGAAAAATATTGTCATCCATGTCTAATCAAATATATTTTTAGTTTCACCAATATTACCAAAAAACTCATATACAAGAAATAAGTTGTATAAAATAGCTCATTGAATGTTTAAAAACTTGGTCCTTCCCTCACCCACACATTTTGGAAAGAAAAATAGAGTTAATCATGCCCCATAAGAAATGTCATTATATTCATAATTATGCTCATAAACATCATTTACATTTAGGATACCCTATCCTTAGACTCGATGGTTGAATTGACAAAAATAAAGGAGGTCAAATTTTCAAACCTAACTATTTAAGCCCTTTCCTAGTAATCAAATATTTAAATAACAAAGCTTATCAGTTATGCACTCTAGAGGGAATATATTTTAGTGAATATTTGAAATCTTTGCACCTAAAACATTTATATATCTAGTTATCTCATCTCACATTACCCTCTTTTCATTTCATCTTCCATTATTAGCATTTTGTCTTGCATATCAAACGTCATGTTGGGTGATTATTTATTTCTTAATTTGAATAACATAAAATATTTAAAATGTAACATATCATATCATCCCATCCTCACACCACCTTATTATCCCATATAAAACATTTTAAAAATTAGTATTGCATTGGTTCTTTCCTTAGTTATTATGATCATAGTACACCTCTTTTCCCTACATCTTCTTATGTAACTTATAAAATATTATCCTATAATCTAATCTAAAATATTATCCAAGTTAGAGTCTCCTCTTATGGTACCTTATAAATCATAACATTAACATTCTAAAAAATAGGTAAACTTTAATTATCTATCTTGGTCTTCGGTGATGAACCCTTGTATATTACTAGTTGCATGGGGCCAAGACTTGGGATTAAAGGCCTTACAAATAGAGAATTAGACACTCTAATGAAACGTAAAAAGCATATGTAAATATAAAAGTCAAATTTCACATATATCACCCTTTTCTAATCTTTGATGTTGAGCCCTTGCATCCTATTATTTGCATGAGTTTAACATTCATGATAAATTCCCTTACTCACTTACATCTAGCCTTTGGTGATGATCCCATGTGTCTTCCCCATCACATGGGACCAAGTGTAAGGGGTTACAAAGAGAATTAAAATGTGAATATATAATTACTATTAAATTTTAAAGTGTCCAAGTAAAAATATCTTTAAAAATCTTGTCTATATGTCTATGCCAAAAAAGGTAACTTTATCCCTTTACTGATTTTGTCATGTTTAGTTAGCTCTATATGAATCCAATGAAGTTAGTGTTTTGTAAGTCTAAAAATAAGTACATTTTCCCCTTTGCTTGTAAGAATTAGGTCATCTTCCTTTTTCCTGTGAAATTTTTATTTATGGTTTTCCTTATCATCTCACATATATAATATTATTCTTTTCATTCCTTGTAAATTGAAAGTCATGTGTTGTGTAAACAAAATAAATGGGTAATCACGTACAGAAAACTATTAGAACATTCACAATTTCATGCATGTTATAAAATACTACATCATTTGCATACATTTTATTCTCACATATATAAGCATATTCCACAACATTTTATCAAAAACATAGAGATATATGGTATATCATCATACTCCTAGTCATCTAGAGTGCATGAACTAAAAATCATACATGGAAATTAAAGCCATAACACTTTGTGGAAAGTCACTAAAATAAACCAGAATGTCTCCATAATTATTATAATAATAGTGTTGAGTCCATACAAACATGTATCAATACAATTAACCTCTATATAGAGAAAGTGGTTCACCTTTTATAAAGTCTAAATCCAAATCCCATAATATTTCTAATCCAGCTATATGCCTTTATGCATGAGTGATCTCCATAGATGTGTGATAATTTGGGGCAAAAACATCTTATACCTACCTATCCCGAAAGTTAGTCTTACATCAACCAATAGCCTTTTCCTAAAATACATAAATGCCCAATCCCATTTTGTGATTTATTTAAATTATTAACAATCTAAAATCATTTGGGATGAATGTTTCTAAATTTGGGCAAAAAAAAATCAAAACCTACCTATCCCTACCCTAATTTACCTACCACTGGGATGTTTACCATCCTCATCTCATACTCATTATTTTAACTCTTTTCTCACTCAAAACTATCAAATTCAATCCATATTTCAAAATATCAAAAAGTTTATTTTCACAAATAAATCTATATTTGGCAAGCTTTTGGATAAATAGGCCTCCAACATAGCTATTTTAGTTTTAAAACTTTCTAAATTTGGTGTATACTTTCATTAACACATGTTTTCATGTTAAAAAATCATCTTATTTCTATATTTTACCATGCATGATATAAAACTAACATTTTAACATCATTTATATCTTGTGTAGCACATTTTATGGTTTTATAGGTACATGATGACTTGGCACAAGAATCCATTCACTAATGGGATAGTTCAAGTAGTATATTCTCCCCCACGTACACATGGTTGCATAGAGTCTTGACTAGATTCATTTTACCAGCAAGGTAAGGTAAGTATTTTTAACTTCCTATTTCCCTTCTACATGCCATTACTCGGGACCACACCCTTATCAATTCATGACAAGGTATCCTCCCAAGGGGGTAATATATATGCACCTATAAATTACATGATATGATATGTCTAGTAAAATGTCCAATGATGATGCAGTGATCTCCTAATTTATGCTCAAGTAGGTTCTCTCTAAAATTCTAGTCCCTACTTTCTTCCAATCCTTTTTATACATAGACCATTTCTAAAAAAAATTAAAATATTTTTGATAAGGATGAAACTATTTTGATACTATTATTATCCATTATGGAATCATCCCTAAAATCACAAAAATATCATGGTGGTTTTTTAATCCATCATATATATGGTGGTTTCATATTACTATAGAGTAATTCTATCACTATATAAGGTGGTTCTATCACCAAGACTGGTGGTTATGTAAATCCCCCTAAAAATAGGAATAATTCCATCACTTATTATCCATATTCTAATTTTAACTCCCATGAATCATTCCTTGATGTGTTTTTCATGCTTTGTGTCATGTTTCTAGATTTTATCACCTTGTGTTCACCTCTAATCAATCCCAGCTCACTCCCTCTTCTATTTTTAGCCATTTCTAGTTCCTCTCAAGTTGAAATACCTATTTGAATTAGTTGAACACCCCCATGCAAGATACCAACTCTTTATATAAGAAGGCCATTTTTGGCCTAATTTCAGATCTAAAAATTTACATTAGAGCCTAGATTTTTGAGGCTTTTCATAGCCATTTATTGATACCACTATTTTGAATATCTACCTTTGTTTTTTTTGCATTCAACTACATAATTTCAAACAAGGGAATTAATTATATTTAAGCCAAATATTTGCATTTTTAGACATCCAATTATTAACACCATTTGTGTTGAAATTGTCAATCTTACTTGAAATTTACTAAAATGCATAATTTGGGCCAAAATAACTTAAACACACTAAATGGTTCAATCTTGTCATATACAAGTGCTAATTTAAGCTAATGTATCCCTAAATGTGATAATTAATTTTATGTTATTATTAAATTTGATCAAATAATTTTGAGTCAAAATGATAAAAATGCATTTTGGTGCTTTGGATCACTCTTTCCTTCTAATTTGAAAGCACATGACACGTGCATGTGTTATTTTGTGTTGATAACATCTTAAGTTGGATAACGATCCATATGCAACTAACATCACCTTATAATTATTCTCAAGTCAAATTAAGACCCAGTAGTATGACTTTATAACCATTTTGATTAATAGAGTGCACCAATTTCCAAATAAGTGTACTAAAATTGTTTAATCTTACTTAAGTAAATTAAACCAAATTATGATATTAAGTAAGAATTCCATGGAATTTATTAAATATTTATTTATTGGAAATTGATTCCTATTAACTACTTCATCAAGTGAGGTAATTTTTTGGGTGGCATCCATAAGCCCTAAATGTAACAAATATCAAGATTATGGCTTTCCATGCCTCTTTAATGCCCCTTCCTCCCAAATCATTATGAGAATATTTATAGATTTTAATTACATAATTGGATTAATTTATGGTCACACATATTGATCTTAATATGTATGGTCTTCATTGATCATTATCAATTTTTAAAATATATATATAGGAGGCCTCTCACTCACATTTTTAAGCTCAATTTGTGTAAACTTATAATGCAAGATTCTCTCTACAAGCCATTTGAGTGTAGTTTGATAATGCTTTATTTGAAATAAGATAACTTCATTGATAGGCATACCATTAATTTCATATCATGCTCCTAGCTTAGTCGGTGTTCTTGAGATGGTGAAGGATCTTGTCTTGTACTATTTTTGAATAATTGAGTACCGAATCAAGGGTAAAAATGTGTTTGGATCTGTTTATGGATGATGGGAAGCTCTTGGGAAGGTAATATATGTTTGATTTATTTTATTGTGTTTTTTATTATCATTTTCATACCCCTTTGAGTAGGTTAGCCTAGATTATTAGTTCTTTAAACATTTCTTATATTTTTCATGACTAATGCTTGATCTAATCATATTTGTAATCCATATCTACATCTTAGCATTTTTAGGTGGATAATTAATCCCTCTCAAGTAAGGAAGACATTTTGGCAATATTAGATTTACTTAAAACTCATTAAAATCCTTTAACATCAATGTTTAACTTATTTTTCATATGTTTTTAACATTTTTTGTTGATACATAGGTCACACAGTGATCAACGTCAGTTTTGGGTGATTGGCATTAGTTAGGATGTAGGGAAAAATACATCTAAAATTTTGGATTTTAGAGATTTTCTTGAGTTTGTAATTATCAAATTAGGTTTACAAGTCTTTGATATAAACATATTTAGCTAATCCATATATTTTTTTTGGAGATTATATCCTAACATTATGTTAACAATCTTTTTTATCAAAATATTTTTTGCCTAAGGATTCACAAGTGACCGTTACTCATCAGTTTTGACCAAAAATAGTTAAGTTTCTAATTGGCATCGATCTTGTGGTAACTGACATCAATAACTATTGATTGATGTCAGTCTCTGTGTGTAAAAAATAGAGAATTTGAGAGCAATAAATCCAAACTTGCTTGTTTCATTATAAATTGTGCTTCAAATCTAAAGGAGACTCTCTAATGTTTATTTTAGGACCCGTGAGGAAAAGTAATTATTTGAGAATAATTAGATCAATAACCTTCCCTCTGGTGTTTAAAATTAACCTAGATGAGCATGTTTAAATCTTAAACCTTCCCTTTGGTGTTTAAAAGGAGCAGTAGATGGTTTATTTGATTTTTTTGTGAGTGTTTTTCAATTTTTTTTCAAACTAATGCCAAGGGTAAAATATCTTCACTTAACTTTTCAATTTTGTGCTTAAAACTTACACTTCACTTAAAGTTCAAGTTTTCAAAAGTTTTGTTTTATGCAAATCATCTATTGCTTGTTAGATTGATTGAGAAATTTTTTTTATGCATGTATGCCTTCCCCCTATACCCTATAGGGAACTTGGGTGACCAAAATAACTTTTTAATTATGATTGTGCCTTTGTCCAAGGCATGAAAAGGAATTTGTCTAGGCTCTCCCCAAAACTTGTATGCTTTGGGTGATCTAAAAACAACCTCTAAATCCTTTTCAATTAAATCATGTACTTGGCTTGTGGAGGGGAGGTCATTTCCTCTTCACAAGTTATTTAGGAAATTTTTGAGTTGGATATTAATCTATAAACATTGACTTCAACACCTCTCCATGGGAGAGCATATAAATTGGGATCACCCTATTTGGATGGTGGTTTGAGTGGTTAAGAAATCTCTGTTAGTGGCAAGCTAGCCTAAAATGTATGATCAATCATGAAATCACACTACTCTAAGTAATTTATGGATGTGTTGGATATGAAAATGAAAATACCTTTTCATAATAAGCTGATTGGTATGGATCCAATTGACATGTTACATCCCTAGTGTTAGCCATACTTGGGACCATCTAGATGGTCATAAAATGTAAGTTTTAGATAACCCATCTTACCATAGAGTTTTATTGATGTAGGGTGTGCCCAAAGGTCTATGTTTTTGTATTATATATTAGGAGAAGGGGGTGTAAAATACCTTACCAATTAATGCACTTTTATTTTTTATGAACACTTAAAATCCTCCCAAGTGCACATATAAATATAGATTTCAACAATATAAAGAAACCTTGTTAGTTTAGGGATTAGGATTATTTACTTAGTTATATTTGGTATATTTTGTCTTCACTTACTTGGTCACTAATTTGAGTCAAAACTTGTTTGTAAACAAACATCATAACCAAACACATTGTCCACTATTTCTTGAATAGGGAGGCATTATGCTTGTTAAATCCAAATCAACTTTGCCTTATTTAATTTATCATCTCAAACATTTGTGTTTGTATTATATAAATAATGTATTTATGTTATTTACTTTAGTCTAAACAAGTTTCCAAAATCTTTAAGTCCATTGATAATTCAAATTCAAAATTGCACCTTTCTAAGTTACTAGGTTTATGTGTTAATTGGTTACACCATTTGCACTTAACTTGAGTAACTTGGGTTAAATTTGCCATTTGGATTGAAGGATATTTATAGACACATTATCATTTTTTTCATTGTGAACTTGGGTAATTGATTGTATCACTCACACTTTAAGTTATATAATATATTTTATTCTATCTCCTATTGCCATGTGGTGGTGTTTTGCTACTTGTTTGGTTCTAGTTTTATACTTAGGAATTCTTGCATGTTTCCACATCTTGAGTTTATTGATTCACATTGTCACATTCATAATCCAAAGGGATTTATTATATTTTTTATAAGTAAATCATCAATTGTTAACTATATTTTATGGTATTTATGTATCTCTCAACCTAAATTTGGTGTACTAGTTCACACTTAGGTTTTTGAGTTATCATACCCTCTTTTAATTTATATGATTTTAATCTTACCAAAAGTTGAGTAATTTCATGAACACATTCTTATAATTATGTGGTACTAAACTAATTATTTTTTATTATAGTCTCTTTTTTACCTTGTAATTTGTTTAGAAAAGTTCAAAATACATACCTTATTTAAAAATTTGTAAAGCATCTCCTAATCTTTCCAGATGTAGAGAATAACCTTTTTAGACATGAATCAAAGGTAAAATTGTAGTGGGGTCTCTTATGGACCTAGATATGAGGAGGAGTATTATTATGAAGGTTTAGATAATTATTTTGTCCTTAAAGACATTCCCACAACTATATGATCTAAAGAAGACTTTCTGAAATATCAACCCCAAGAGGAAAAAGATGAAGCCCTCCTAAGGTTGATAAAATATATTGCTATACTACCCTTATAATTTCATATAATGAGATCAATAGTGAGAAAAAGCATTCACAAACATTTCTAAACCAAACATACCTTCTTCTATCAAAGGAAAGGAAATACATATAGATTCAAAACCAAATGATCAATATCTTGTCAACAAGATCAAAAAGATAAGTCAACAATATGTAAATCAACTTATCACAGATTTGATACACTCTTTAGTTTCTAATTTAATCCACAAATATAATTCTAAGGAATAAATAATTGTGGTTGAACCAATGCAAAATCTATTTGAAAACATAAAAATGATGGATCAAAGGGTCTCAATTAGACAACCTAAGTCCCAACAGGTTCTATAATAGGATTTAATAGACACGAAGCATACATTTTTCAATCATCAAGATCCTATTATTCCTTTCTAGAATCAAAGACCAAAACATTTAGTATGAATTGAATAAATCATACAAAATAATTTATCTAGTTTATCTCAACCAATGTGTACATTGGCAAATAGACTATGGACTCCCCAAAATCAATAGAGTACTAGTTATTCAAGGTAGTAAATTCCAAGGAATTAGTGGGTCACTTAATTGACTCAAGGAGTGAACCAAAACCAATTCATGGATCATATGGTGTATATCCCTAACAAATCCATGAAACAACAAGGGAACATACCAACCCAAAAGAATTATGTTCCACTCAAGAATGCACCAAACATGTAAGAGTGGAACTCTATGAAAGAGATTGTGTCATGATTAGAGACAAGAAATAGAATCAAAAGTACAAATTTGATAAGATATGTCCATATCTATTTGATTTATTTATTCTCCAAGTCCCCTTTTTATTTCATTTTGAGGCACCCAAATTTGACACATACTAAGGAAAGGGTGACCCTCATGAACACATTCATGCATTCTTTATGTTATGCCAAGAGGTTACATATAATAGAATTTATTTACTTCATTTATTTCTATGAAGTTTATCAGGATAAGCTCTAGATTGGATACTTAAGTTACCTAAAGGATAGGTTACAGATTGGAATGACTTATCAAAAAAGTTCATCAACCATTTCTCATACAAAATTGAACATGAATTGACTATTTTTGACTTGCGCAAAGCCAAAAAAAATAATGGAGAAATATTCATTGCATATCTACAAAAGTGGAGAGCATTAGTAGGTCTCTTTCAACATAATTTGTTAGACAAACAATTGATAATTTTTTTTCATAGAACTTACATCCCAAGTTTATGCACAAATATGACTTTATTACACTAAATCATTTGAAGATATTATAGACAAAGAAGTGTAGATTGAGAATGCTCTTATTGTTAGGGACCTTGTCAATATTTTCATGTAGGGTCAAACACCAAATCAAACCTAATCACTAGTCTAAATGGTTTTATGAGAGAAACGTAAGTTCAACAAGAACAAGAATATTGTAGGGAATGATGTGACTAAAAAAATACATGTACAAATGGTGTAGGCCTCATTAGATTGGAACATATAATTAACTCCCACTAATCCACCAGACAATTTTCAAAGACAACCTTAATAGGGGACAATTCACAATCAATTTAGAGTCTTCATCAAATTGGGAGAACCTCTTGAGACAGTGTTCCAAAAGCTTATAGAAGATAACTTGGTTATGTGACCAGTACCAAGGCCATTTCCTTAAGATCAAACAAAGCCATATTGGTACAAGGAAAATGAATGATTCAATTTTCATCATGTTGTTTTTCATGGTGCTTATCATTGCATCTAATTTTGGTACCTTATTGAATATATGATCGAGAGTTGTGAAGTTGAGATCAAGCTTGCCCCACAAGGCACTAATTAGGATATGGGAATCTACCAAGATCAATTTCTATGACATAATCAACAACCACTAAGGAATAATAAAAACTAAATATAGAATAAATGGCAAATTCAAAACCAACATCAAGGTCAAAATCATAATTATCATGATCAAAATCAATATCATAATACCCATACTAACAATTTGGGTTAAAAAAATATGCCTTACGACTAAAATAACATTGTAGGACACATTTTTTCAACCCACATTACCACTGTTACTATAAAATCCTATGAACTATCTCATACTCCTCATAGTGTGATACCCATTATTTTATGGTCAATACCCTCTCCCTCTAGTAATATTTCATCGAGTTCATGCAATTCTATTGTGATTCTAGTTACATGGATTACTATTTTTAGACAACATCCTTCCTTTAATTACAATGTCTCCTCATCAAATTTAAATTGATACAATGCAACTAGACACCTACGATTCACCCTCAAAGGCCTTTTGTCTTCATCTTCTAATTATAAAGGCTCCTTTCCATCTCCAGGTTGTGTAGTCAAAACTAGACACTCATGAGTTACCCTTAATGGCCATTTTCCCTCTTATTCCACAAAACCCAATGTGAACATCATTCCTTCATATTCAAATCCAAATATTGTGCCATCCAAGGCCAAGCCATCTTTTCCTAATGTTAAAAAGCCTTATAGTCTATCAGACCAACTGAGTAAAACCCCTGCATAGATTTCCATTATGGATCTCTTGTATATGTCTGAAGTTCATAGAAGTATCTTAAATAGTATTTTACAATGATAAATTATTCCCAAAGTTATTAATCCTAAATATTTCCAAACATTAGTGGAACATTTGTCTTCATTTCAATATCTCATGTTTGATTAGAAAAACATCTCCACCTAAGGTCTGAGCCATAACAACCCAATATATATTGAGTTAATTATTGAAACCATAAGATCATAGGGTTATTATATATAATGGTATGAGGTTGATCATAATTTCTCCCAATTTGGTATTATTGGAGGTCTATATTTCACCCAAGATGGAATTAGAAGTGTTTAGGTCTTACTTCTAAATCTAGCTCAACATGGGACTAACCCCAGGATATGGGTATCCTATAATGGGATCAGAAATCTAGGATTTTTAATAAGGATAGCTCCTCTAATTCATAATTTTAGCTCATTCCCACTAATAAAACCTAATAATGACCAAGGAAAAGAAATATCAAGAGAGAGAGAGAACTTGAAAATTAAACCTAAGCTAAAGATGGTGATGCACCTAATTTATGGCCGATCCACCCTGCTTAACTCTTAAAAACTAATGAAATAAGCATAAGACCAGATATAGGATTCAAAATATCTATCATACATTATTGTTTTATTAAGAGTTTCACTAAATGATCACAAGCTAAGGGAAATGAAGGAGAGTTCTAAAATAAGGCACTAACTAGTTAAACTATCCACATGTGGGCTTTAACCAAGAAATGTATAACACTAAACATGACCTACATAACAAGATGAAATAGTAACTAGGTGAGATCATGACTTGACAAGGAACAAAAAATCTACCACATATACAAATATAACATGTAAAAACTATACCAAAAAAATGAAACCTAAAAAATAACCTTGTATTCATCTCAAGAGGTTAAAATCTCTAGCTTGGTAAAATTTATTCATGCCCAAGAGAGGGAGTAGAGGGATACATAGAGGATATATTTTTTTAGCTTAAAATCCTCTATATATATTTAAAAATAAAAAGAGATATGGTAAAATGCATTGGAGAGTGGAGAAAAGTCATCAAGATCAAGAATTAAGGTAGTAGCTCATTGATTTCTTTCTACATACATGTTTTGATCAACCAACTAGCTTTGATCAATAAATGAACCTCAATTTGATCAAATAACCTTATATCTCCTCTCATTAGCTAAGATATCCCACTAGTTTTACATGATGACAAAGTTTATTTGAATAAAATTAATGTCCTTAACTATTTCTCTAACTATCTATTCACCACCTTAGGACCCAAAGTCCACTTGATGTGTTCATGAGGATCAAATCCTTGAATCCAAATACTAATAGTGCCATGCCATATATGGTATTTAGTACATTCATTATCGATGATGGATCCACATCGACAAATGTGCCCCTTTTCATTAAAAACATATCTGCTACATCTTCATATCTAGATCATAGTTTCATAAATAGACAAAAAACCAATCTAAGATTTTTGGTTTTCCTATAGCCTTTATATTAATATGGACCTATAGACTACATAGACTCTATTTTAGATCTAAATAGGTCCAAAAAGACCCAATATATCTCTATAGGAACCAAGATTTTACCATATACATGGGCCCTGTTGTTGAAATAACCCTACAAGCTACATATTTATAAACCAAAGGTTTGTATTTAGCCTTGTTGGTGGTCCCATTATGTTCCTTATGTCTTACTACATCAATTTGTCCCTTTAATATCATTGGATCAAGAATGGTGACCAAATGATCTTGTAAAACCTATTTACTTCCATTAAAAATGGATTCTCAACTTTTATCAAAAGTCCTAGGCTCACCTTTTTTCTAATTAGCTATCAATATCTGACTTAGCTTATTGACTCATTAACCTTTGCTCACTCTATCAATCTTGATTTGTATGATCGAGTGTGATTCATTGATATGTCCTTTAACTTGTCAACTCTATCCAAGGTTATGACACATGGAAACCTTGTATTAATTCTCAAGATTCACTATCACTCTTTAGCTTCATGCACTTATGCCATATGTCAATCTCTCAAACTCCTTAACTATTTAACTCATCTTGTACGTTGAATCAATATGTACAATTGAGAAAGAGATATTAAATCTATTGGAAGCCATTCTTTGAAATCCAATGGTTACTTTACAAGATTAAATATGATGTCTATGATCCCATCAAATGATGTTTGCATGACCATCATTGACATTCACATGACCATCAAATTTAAGATCAAAAGGATCTATTTTGATCAAGATTAAACTTGACATTAGTGTGAATGTCTTATGTTTTAGGTTTAATTTTAGAAGCTTATAACTTAAGCTAGAAATCTCACACAAGAATGGAAATTTTAGAGGGTGATCCTGGCATGTATAAATTCTTATCGCTATAATCATTTAGGTCATGGGAGGCTTCCTAAGTGAAGATAAAAATTACACAAGTGGACTAGTTTTTAAGCATGAAATATACTAAGAGGGGGGGTAAATCAATCAATATATTATATATCTTATTTCTTAATAAAATTCCTTTTCTTTAACCACTTAACCACACATTCAAGATATGCAATAAAATTTAAAAAATAATATGGACCACACAAGAGAGAAAGAGAGACACCATATTTTTACATGGAAACCCAAATTGGGAAAAACGATAGAGAAAAATCTCAAGTATATGAATTAGAACCAACTCAAATTACCAAGTTCACGAGCACCAACTTGCAGGAACACCAATCCCTTTACTGAGCACCAACACAATAACTATTTGTGAGCACCAACCCACAAGCACACCAACCCCTTGCAAAGATTTTTGAGCACCAACCCATAGGAGCACCAATCCTCTTGTGTATAAAACACAACTATCTCTTAATGTTGCTTACTCAACAAATGATAAAACTCTATGATATTTTTTGATTTTCTCTCTTTCAAAACAAATACAAACTATGCACTCTCTTTCATATAACAAATGGCTTCTCAGGCCTTTATTTATATCTTTCCAAATAACCTTTGGAATTCACCCTTTGTGATCCTTCAATCCTCATGGAAAATGGCACCAAAATTTCATGACCCTTTTTATCCTTGAATTTGAAAATTCATATGGTGACCCTTCATAATCAAAATTATCCTTTCCTCTTTTGTCTTTATCTTGGTGACTTTTCATATTCCTCAAAGTGTCCCTTCATGGAAAAATGTGCCATACCCTCTTTTGTCTTCACATGGTGACTCTTGGAATTCTTCAAGATAACTCGTCATGAGAGAATGTGTCCCATTCCTCTTTCATATTTTACCCTGTGACTCTTTGACTTCTCCATGGGCCCTCTTTTGACTTATATGCAACCAAAAATATATTCATTAATATTAAATAAATATTAACACACATTAGCCAAGATATGAATATTAAAAACACTATTAAATGCAATGGGGCCTTTATCACCAATAATGTTATACCTTTGACATCAATGATAATATTTCTAATAGTCTCCCCCTTTGTCATTGATGGTAACCTCAAACTAAAACTGCCACATCTTGAAAGCTACACATACTACCATCTAAAAAACATACATTAACTCCACGTTACTATAACAACCTATACCTATTCCCTATACCTATTTTTTCACTTGTACTTATTATACTCCCCCTTTGACATCAATGGCAAAGGGCCTACTTTGAGCTAACACTTAGCTCCCCCTCAGCTAGTGTTGAACCTCAATGGTATGAAGTAAATGAAATTACTCCTAACTTCTCCCATAGATACCCAAATGTGTCTTTTGGTAGTGCCTTTGTGAAAATATCTATAATCTACTCTATAATACTAATATACTCCATCTTAACTAGTTGATCTATAACCTGCTCTCTCAAGAAGTGATATCTAATAGGAATATGTTTTATTCTTGAATGCATCACTAGATTCTTTGTAATATTAATAGCACTTGTGTTGTCACAAAAAATAGAAATAGTTTCATCATATTTTACCTTGATATCTTCCAAATTTTGCTTCATCTAAAGCACTTGATTACAACATAATAGTACTGCAATATATTATGCTTCAGCTATAGAAAGTGATACTAAATTTTTATTCTTCCTTAGCCATGATACTAAGATATCACCAAGGAAGAAAGTTCCTCCACTTTTACTCTTTCTATTATCCAAGCACCCTACCCAATCTAAATCTATATAAGTAACCAAAGTGAAATCTCTACCTATGGGATACCACAATTCATAATCTAATGTCCCATTGATATATATGAATATTCTCTTTACTAACTAAACATGACTATCTTTTGGACATGACTAATATCTTGCAACCATACCTACTACATGCATGATGTCTGGCCTTAATGTTGTCAAATATAAAATACTACCAATCATAGATCTATACAAAGATTGATCCACAATAGGTGAATCTTTAGCCTTGGTCACCTTATTTCCTATACACATTGGTGTGTCAACTAGTGCAAAATCCTCAAAACCAAATTTCTTCAACATTTCATTGGCATATTTACTTTGAGATATGAAAATTCCTTTATCTAATTAAAATATTTAAAATCCTAAGAAAAATAATAATTCTCCAAGCATAGACATCTCAAATTCTTTTTGCATATTATTAGAAAATTATTTTTTCATCTTTTCAACATTTCCTCCAAAAATTATTTTATCAACATGTACCACAACAATCAATTGATGCTCACTTTTGTTATGATGTACATATTTCTGCCAACAAATCCTCTCTTGAAACCTTGATCTTATAGGTACTTATCAAATCTTTCATACCAAGCTCTAGGAACTTGTTTCAATCCATACAATGCCTTCTTCAATCTACATACATGGATACTAATATTTGATAGAATAAATACCTACAGCTACTCAAAGTAGACCTCTTCTTATATATTCCCATTAAGGAAGGTAGATTTGACATCTATCTAAAACACTTTGAAAATTTTAAACACTACATATGCAAGAAACATTCTAATAGCCTCTAACCTTGTTACTGGTGCAAAAGTTTCTTCAAAATCTATTCCTTCAATTTGATCATATCCTTTACATACTAATCTTCTTTATTCCTGGTCACTTCTCCATTTTCATTTAACTTATTTTTATAAACCCATTTGTTCCTATCACATTGTGATTTTTTGGTCTAGGCACTAATTCCCAAGTCTCATTCTTTTCTATCTAATTTAATTATTCATCCATAGCTTTAACCCAATGCTTATCATGTCTAGCTTCTAAAAAATTTCTAGGCTAAATTTTGGATAACAAACAGAAATTAATTTGCTCAAATTCACTTACCATCATTCTTCTAGTGTGAATTCCTTCATTTATGTCCCTGATGATGTTACTTTCATTGTGATTTATCTAAACATATTTGGATGGAGTTTTGGTGTCCTTTTTTTCCTTCTTCTCATCTTCATTTGATTCTTCAAAATCTTCCTCTTCAATGATTTTAAGAATGTCTACTGGATCACTGATTCTTTGTGTTCCATCTTCTTATATCTTGACACTTACACTTTCAAAAAAATTCTTGGTTATTTTGTTATAACATTTATAAGCTTTACTTTCGTAATCATAACCAATAAATATACCTTCATGTGTTTTGGATTCAAACTTACCAAGTTTTTCATCGATTCTCTTTATGAAGCATCTACTGTCAAAAACTCTAAAATAATCAACTATTACTAGTTTGTATTTCCATAGCTCATAAGGAGTCTTTTCACTATTGACTCTCAATAATGCTCTATTTTGAATATGAACTATTGTAGTAATTTCTTATCTCTAATATTTATTTGATATCTTGGATTCATTTAGCATTGTCCTTGCCATCTCTTGAATTATTTTATTTCTCTGCTCAACTACTCCATTTTATTATGAAGTTTTTGCTACTGAATAATGTCTCTTTATTCCATGCTCTTCACAAAACTCAATAAATTAAGTTGACATGAATTCTCCTCCTTGATATGATCTTAGACACTTAATCTTCAAAATATTTTTATTCTCAACTAATGCTTTTGAATGTTTGAAAGCTTCTAATTTTTTCTTTAAAAACATTACCCAAGTCATATGTGAAAAATTATCAATAAGAAACATGAAATATTTCTCGCCTTGAGTACTTTGAGTTCTCATAGGTCCACACAGATTAGTGTGAACAAGCTCTAATATCTGAGTGCTCTAGTACTCTTTTGTTTTGAACCACTTTCTGGCCTACTTTCCATGCTGACAAGGTTCACAAAGGATGTCAGATGGTTTTGTAATCTTTGGAATATTTTTGACTAATTGCTTTTTGATGATGTTGATAAGATTATCAAAATTTAAGTGACCAATTATCTTTTACCATATCCAACTCTCTTTAATCTGACTCAAACAACATCTTTGACCTTTGATGTCTGATAACATATACAAATTATTGCCTGTTCTCTGAGCATCTACAATCAACACATCTAAATATTTTCTCCTAATTTCATAACCTTCTACATAAAAATTTAGTGTGTGTCCCTAATCACACATTTGAATTACACTCAAAATATTATTCTTAAGACCTTATACATACAAAACATTTTCATTTTTAGTTCTACCAATATCCAAACTTAGTGTACCTTTTTTGGAAATTTTGGCAGTAGTATTATCTCTAAATTTTACTATGCCACCATTTATCTTCTTCAAGGTTATGAACTTGATTTTGTCTCCTATCATGTGCCTCAAACATCCACTATCAATGAACCATGTCTTTTCTTCATTTCTTTCATGTAAAGTTGTCTGTACCACATACATTTTTTAGGTTGTTTCCTTTGCCATGAACCTGTCTAAACTTTCTTCTTAATGAATGGAGCCTTGAAACTCTAGTCCTTATTAACCTACTCAAACACACTTATATAGTACCAAGCTTGTCTGAAGTTGTTTCACTTGTAACATATTATGGCCTCTTCATTAAATCCTGATAGAGGAGCAAAAGAGTTGTGGCTTTTTCTTGACTCTACACGACTTTCCTTCTCCTTATTTCTGAAATTGTTATCCCTTTTTTGACATTTTATTTTATTATAACCATATCCATTACAATAAAAATAGTAACCATAAAAATAGGACCTATTTGTGTATCTCTGACCTGATTGCCTTTTGTAGCTTTGTTCCCTCTAGCCTTCTTTGTTTGAGATGTCCTATGTGTTTTTAACTTCTTCCCTTTTTATTTATTCTTTTTTACGAGCTTCAACATAGCTCTTTCCTTTTTCATTGTATATAAAATTAGTGGCCTCCCCTTTCTCTTTTTCAAATCCAATACCTATCTTATCTAACATTGATCTTTGATTTTCTAATATTTTATTCAACATATTAGTGATATTCTTAAATTTTGAATAATTGGCTACTCTGTCATTGATTGCTTTATTTGTTTTCTCAAGATTTTCTTTTCAAGAATCAATTTCAATAACATACATTTCACATTCTTTACTTACTATTTTCAATTATGTCATTATATCTTCTTCATTCTTCTTGGCTTCTTCAAAGTGTGCTTATAGATCTTCAATTATTTCCTTTGACTCCTTTTCATTTTTCTTGATCTAGATCTTTAATCTTTGATTCTTCTTTTCAAGAGCTTTAAACTCTTCTAAGGCAAAAATGAATTATCCTACCAGATTCACTTTGGCTTCATCTTTTTATTCTTCTTGATCAGCTATACTTTTGCTTATAGAGGCATCTTTATGTATGGCAATGAATAGAATCTCTTCTTCTTCTAAATCACTGACTCCACTATCTTCGACTGAGATAGGATCTTTAGAATGCAAACTCTTCTTCTTGAATCCCTTCTTGAATTTTGATTTGAAATTCTTCTTATATGTATACTTTCCTTCTTCATTATCAGCATTACCCTTATCTAGGCACTTAGCTACAAAATGTCTAATCTTTCCATAATTAAAACATTCAAAAGGTAATTTTCCTTGATATTTACCTATGCCCTTTTTTGGCTTGTGAATGAATAGAGATCTGTTGTCATCTTCATCATCGTTATAACTGTCACTTGATTCTTGAATCTTAGCCTTCTCTTTCTTTGATGTCTTGAAAGTAGATTCTCTCTTTGAGGGTTTTTCTTGTTTGATCTGCATCTCATATGTCATAAAAATACCATGTCACTCATCCATTATTAGCTTGGCTAAAATTTTTGCATCATATCTCAATGGTAGAGATCTCAAAACTTTTTGACCCATAATTGATTCTTATAACTTTTATCCAAGACCTTGAATCTTATTAACTATTTGATCAACCTCCAAAAGATAACTTTTTATATTTTCTTCCTCTTCCATCTTCAAACTCTCAAATTATCTTCTGAAAGTCTAAAGCTTAGCTTGTTGAACCTTTCCATCACCTTTATAAATATTCTCAAGTTTTACCCAAGTTTCATGAGTATATTTACATGTCATAACTTTAACAAATATTGATTCACATAAACCACATAAAATAGAATTCAAAACTTTAGCATTATTTTCACTTGCCTTCTTTTTTATCAGATTAGTTACAAGTGTCTGTGGCTCTTCATATTCCTCCACCACTGCTTGTCATATGTCAAATCCAAGGTCCATCAAATAAGTATTCATCTTTATGCTCCAAAAAACATAATTTTTTCCATCAAACAAAGGGACCTTATTTGTATAAAAACCTTCATGTGATCCAACCATCATGCTTTCCCATCTACCTTCAAGTTACAAAACTTTTTCCAAAAGAACCTACTCTGATACCAATCGTTAATCATGAAATATACTAAGAGGGGGTATGAATCAATATATTATATATCTTATTTCTTAATCAAATTCATTTTCTTTAACCAATTAACCACACTTTCAAGATATACAATAAAACTAAAACAATAATATGCACCACACAAGAGAGAGAGAGAGAGAGAGAGAGAGAGAGAGAGAGAGAGAGAGAGAGAGAGAGAGAGAGAGAGAGACCAAATTTTTATGTGGAAACCAAAAATGGGAAAAACCATGGATAAAAATATCAATTATATGAATGTGTACCAACTAAAATTATAAAGTTTTCAAGCACCAACCCCTTTACTGAGCACCAACATAGTAACTATTTTTTAGCACTAACCCATAGGAACACCAAATCCTTACAAATATTTGTGATCACTAACCCACAGGAGCACCAACCCTTCTTTTGTATAAAACACAAGTATCCCTCAATGTTTCTTACTCAACAAATGATGGAAATCTACAATATTTCTTTCTTTTCTCTCTTTGAAAACAAATGCAAACCATGCACTCTCTTGCATATAACAAATAGATTCTCAAGCCTTTATTTATATCTTTCCAAATTAACTTTATCATTCACCCTTTGTGACCCTTCAATCCTCATGGAAAATGGTGCCAAACTTGTATGACCCTTCGTATCCTTGCATTTGAAAAGTCATATGATGACCCTTCATAAGCAAAAGCATCCTTTCCTCTTTTGTCTTTATCTTGGTGACTTTTTATATTCCTCAAAGTGTCCCTTCATGGAAAAATATGCCATACCCTCTTTTGTATTCACATGGTGACTCTTGGAACTCTTCAAGATGAATATTCATGAGAAAATGCATTCTAGTCCTCTTTCATATTTTACCCCATGACTCTTTGACTTCTCCATGGGCCCTCTTTTAACTTATATGCAACCAAAAATATATTCATCAATATTAAATAAATATTAACACACATTAGCCAAGATATGAATATTAAAAACACCATTAAATTCAATGGGGCCTTTATCACCAATAATGCTAGACATTTGACATCAATGACAATATTTCTAACACTAGTTCATTTCTCCTGTGTGACATCCTAGTGATGGTCTATCTCTTAAAATTTCATAATTCATCCCTTGATCAATATTTCAAGGTTTTGATGGATTATTAAGGTTCATGCAACTTGGTCCATGCTTCTAAATGCTCAAAACATATGAGAACCTACTTGGATCATCTCCATTTTGTAATCTTAGACCTATTTCAAAGCCTTTTAATCCACTGCTTCACATGAACTCTGCTTATTCTTTTAAATCTTGGTATGTGGGATAAAAATGTCTAACATATTTGGTGAATAATAGGGATTGCAAGCCTATCTATGCAAATGAACCTAGACCATGTTATCTTGTCTAGTCCATTAGGCATGGAGTCTCTACTAGGGTCCAACATATTGACCTAGATCTAACACTAGCTACCAATCCTATTCTAACCTATTTTGAAATGAATAAAGGATAAAGAAAAGAATGAAATAATATAGAGTGATCAACACACTTATTTAAGGAAACTAACCAAGAATAAAATAGGGAAAATAAATAAATGTGCTAAAACAAAACTTAGAGGAATTTAAACAAAACTATCCTAATATATATAGCTTAAAACTATATATACCTTTCCTGCTAGATCAAAAGGAAACCTTTTTGCCTCATGTGATGAGGAATTGAGTGAGGCATACAAATCCTTGACACTTGGTATTGATGCCTCCTTTTTTATATTTTCCAACTTCATTGACATGATGATCAATGAGAACCAGGTAGCTCCAAATAGGTTAGTTATGTGCACCTAGATAGTCTCAAGTTATTCATATGGATCCTTAACTACAACCTCCAATAGTGGTCTAGTGAGACATACTTATTTTATTTTCATGGTGATTTCAATGAGATTGGGATTTTTAATAGCTATAAGTTCTTCAAACTCATTAAATAGGTCTACATATATGGCCCAATCTTGGTCATTGTCTTCCATTGGAAACTCTTTGTCCTCCTTCTCAAGCATTTAATCCTCAACTTGAAAAATATCTCCAATATATTTAAATATCATAATTTATATCTACAAATCATATTTATACTTATTATCATCTAGAACCACTACCTCTTTAGTCTTGTCTTCTTGATGTATGAGGTAAGCTAGTGTTCTTCATGTTGCAAAACATCTGAGGGTGATTCAAAACTAGATAGAAGTATTGAGTCATCTCTAATAACTATGACTTATAACTTGGTCTCATGAGACTCTTTTAGAGATACAACTTCTTGAGAAGCATCCTAGCCTTTATTCTTGATGGTTACTTGAGATTCTCATCTACTATTTCATGGTTAGATATGGAGTCTTCTTTAAATGCTTTTTCTTCAAATCTTGGTCATATTATTCATGGATAGTTGTAAAATAGTCTTCAATATGTCCCTCTTTATTAATAAGGGTGAAGTTTCCCTTATATTCACCAAGGGGAGTCCCTATGGTTATCTCTTCCTCATAGTCACTCATGTCATCTTCTTAATTAGTCATAGCTTGGATCTTCTCCTCTTTACTTGATAAAATGGGTTCCTTCCAAAGAAAAGGTGGGGTGGGAGGTTTATGGATAGGTTCATGGGTTTGAGGTGAATATTAAGATGTGATGGAGGAATGATAAGTTAGAGATGGTGCATGGGATGTGATAGATGGCTTATGGATTGGTCTATGAATGAAGGTAACCTTCTTACAACTTGGAACCCTAGGAATGACTAAATCTTGTAATAAATTTTGTATGGAAAGTAGGTTAAGTTGAGAAATAGGAGTACCTTCTCATACCAGATCTTCATTTTATTGATGGCCTCCTTGAGACTCTTAAATGGTTGAAAACTATTCTTTAGATTTCATAATTGAAGTCTCCTCTTTGTTTTGAGAATATCCTTGGATAAATATCCAAGATGAGAAAGCTATAGGTCTTTATTTAATCTTCTAATTTTGGTTTTCTTCCTCTTTCTTTGTATTTAACTCTAACTCTCTAATCTAATTATCAATATTCTCTTGGAATATCTTCTCTTTAAGGTGGTCAATGGCTTCATGAAGATAAGGAACATAGGAAGATTCCTGAGGAGGGATGAGAGAGGTTTGTATATGTTCATATATTTCTTTATATTAGGTTTTCAAATATATATTTGACTCACTTTTCCTACCTCTTGACTTCACCACTTGATTCTAGCTTAAAATATTGAATGAATTCATATGGGGTTTTTTAGGAGGGATGGAGTCTTGGATCTCAATAATAGGTTATTCAATAATAGTCCCTTTCTTTCTTTTTGATAGCTTTCTTAGATATATCTCCAAGAAGGGAAAATATAAGGAACACATGAAGAAATTGGTGTATTCAAATGGGTACTTGGAATGGTCTCTTGAGGAGGAATGGATGGCACATAAGAAGGCTAAGGTGGTTTAAATGAAGACACATAATATTGGTGAGGTTAGACCTATTATTACTCAAGGCCTTTTACATTTTCCTCAATGATTTAAATATAACCACCTACATCCATCATCTAACCTATGAGATTGTTCCAATTTATCTCTCAATAGGTTCCCATTCTTCTTTTATTTAATGTAATGACTCTCTCATATGATGAATCAGGTGAGTAGGGACATTCTGGCATGATAATTTTTTGAGCACAATTCTAGTGCATGTTTGTCAAGGCTTATTAAAGTTTACCTAAGTGATGGTATGGATGGATCATAATAGGGTTGATGAGGAGAAGTCTTATGATGGGCTTTCTATCCATAGGAAGGATAAGAGAAATATTCTTGATAATAAGGATCATGATAAACTTGATAAGGCTCCTCATAGCTTTTATAGAGCTCTTAATAAGGTTGGTTAAACTTATATGGATCATGAGTACCATGAGGACCATGTTGGGAGTATTGATAAGGAGGTGGATAATAGGAATATTCACCATAGTTGTCCATAAAAAATTTATATGTCAAATGAGATGCAAGAATTGATTAGAAACTTTATTAAGACATACTTGTTCTTATTATAACCAAAATTTTGATTTGGAGTCATCATTGGTGCTAATGTGATTGCTTCCAAAATATTATTAGAGGAAAGACACACTAAGATATTTCCACTATTTTGGACTTAATACTACCAGGTGTGCCAAAACTATTGGAGGTCTAGATTGCACCCTATTTAGAAGAAGTCTTCAGGTCCTACTTCTAAATCTAGCTCAACATGGGACTGACCCCAAGATGTGGGTATCTGATAATGGGTTTAGACTTCTAGGATTTTTAATGAGGCTAGCTCCTATGATACATCATTTTAGCTCACTCACACTACTAAAACCTACTAATGACTAGGGAAAAAGGAGGGAGGGAGAGAGAGAGAGAGAGAGAGAGAGAGAGAGAGAGAGAGAGAGAGAGAGAGAGAGAGAGAGAGAGAGAGAGAGAGAGAGAGAGAGAGAGAGAGAGAGAGAGAGAATTGAAAAATAAACCTAAGATAAATATGGTGATGCACCTAATTTATGGTTAAATCACCCTTCTTAACTCTTAAACACTAATGAAACAAGAACAAGACTAGATATAGGATTCTAAATATCTATCATACATCAGTGTTTCATGAAGAGATTCACCAAATGATTATAAGTTAAGGGAAATGAAGGAAAGGTCTAAATCAAGACACTAACCAATAAAAGTATCCACATGTGGACTACATCCAAGAGATGTAAAACACTAAACATGACCTACATAACAAGATGAACTAGTAACTAGGTGAGATCGTGACTTGACAAGGGAGAAAACTCTGCCACATATGCAAATATGACATCTACACACTATACCAAAATAGTGAAACCTAAAAAATAATGTTATATTTATCTCAAGAGGTTATAAGCTCCATCTTGGAAAATTTTATTCATGTCCAAGAGAGGAGTAAAGGGATATAGAGAGGATCTATTTTTTGGCTTAAATTCCTCTATATATAGAAAAAAAGAAAGAGAGATGGTAACATGCATTGGAGAGTGGAGAAAATTCATCAAGATTAAGAAGTGAGGTGGATGCTCATTGATTACTTTTTTCATGAATGTTTTGATCAACCAACTAGCTTTGATTAATAAACAGACCTCAATTTTCTCTAATAAACATAGAGATCCTCTCATTAGCTGAGAGATCATGCTAGTTCTACATGTTGATAAAGTCTATTTAAATAGAATTAATGCCCTTAACTATTTATCTGACTTTTTATTTGCCACCTTAGGACCTTAAATCAACTTGACATGTTCATGAGGATAAAATCCTTGAATCCTAATATTGATAGTGCCATGTCATAGATGGTGGTTAGTACTTGTATTATTGATGATGGAGCCATGTCGATATATGAGCCCTTTTAAATTAAACACATATCTACTCCATCTTTATATCTAGATCATAGGTTCATCTATAGATGAAAAACTGATCTAAGATTAATGGTTTTCCTATATCCTTTATATTAATATGGACCTATAGACTACATATGCTCTTTTATAGATCTAAATAGGTCCAAAAATATGCAATCTATCTCTATAGGAACCAATATTTTACCATATACATGGTCCTCCGTAAAAATGGCTAACATAGTTTCATAAATAACCCTATAAGGTACAAATTTATGAACCATAGGTCCATATTTATCCTTAATGGTGTTCCCATTATGCTCTTTATATCTTAATACATTAGTGTGTCCCTTTAATGACATTTAATCAAGATTTAATGGTGATTGGGTGATCTTTCAAAACCTATTTGCTTCTATCAAAAATGGCTTCTCAACTTCCATCAAAAATCCTAGGCTCACATTTATTCTATTTGGATATCAATATATGACTTATCTTATTTACTCATTGATCTTTTCTCACTCCATCAATATTGATCTATATGATTGAACATGAGTCATTTATTTGGCCCTTGAGTTGTCAACTCTATCCAAGCTTACACCATATGATAGTCCTGTATTGATTGTCAATATTTATTGTCAATTTTTAGCTTCATGTGCTTATGCCACATGTCAATCTCTCAAGATCCTTGACTATTTGACTCATCTCACACTATTGGATCAAGATTTACGATCAAGCGAGGACCATTATATGTACTAAGACCCACTATTTGAAATCCAATGGCTACTTCAAAAGATTAAATTTGACATTTATGCTCCCATCAAATGATGTTTACATGATCATTATTTATGTTCACACGAACATCAAATTTAAGCTCAAAAGGATTTTTTTTACTCGAGCTTAAACTTGATGTTAGTGTGAACATCTTATATTTTAGGTCCATATTTAGAAGCTTATAACTTGAGCTAGAAAGCTTGCACAAGTATGGAAATTTTAGAGGATGATCCTAGCATGTATAAATTCTTGATGTTATAATCCTTTGGATTGTGGGGGGATTCATGAGTGAAGATAAAAATTTCACAAGTAAACTGGTTCATTTTCTCCTATGTGATGTCTTAGTGATGGTATGGCTCTTAAACTTGCATAATTCATCCCTTGATCAATATTTCAAGGTTTTGATGGATTCTTAAGGTTTTTACAACCTAGTCCATGATTTTGAATGCTTATAACATATGAAAACCTCCTTGGATTATCTCTATTTTCTAATCTTAGACCTATTTCAAAGCCTTTTAATCCACTGCTTCACGTGAACTCTGCTTAGTCTTTTAAAGCTTGGTATGTGGGCCATGAATGGCCAATAGGTAAAAATATTGGGATACATTGTGAAGTACATTCATCCCAAGATGGTTACCATAAATGCTTACAAAAATATCAAGAGCGAGTCTTCTATTACCATTTATTTTCAAATCATTGTTGGGTTTGGTTCCCACCACACATTATTACATATTGTGGACATTGATCTACCTTATAATATACTTCTTGGTCATCCTTGTATCCATGAAGTAAAATATGTTCCATCCACTTTACATTAGTGCCTTAAGTTTCCCCATGATGGGATCGATGTTACTATTAGTTCATAGTTATACACCCCTAACATTCAACCTAACATACCTAAGAAGAATGAAAAACTGAGATGAGAAACCACTAATATGTCATTATGTCTAGGGAAGGGTTTAAAATATAAAGAGGATTGAATGAAGAAAATGATTGGGAGGCACTTACAGAGGGTATGGTTAAATCCTTGCTACTTTTATCTCTACTTGAACCAAGATGAGAGGACATACTGAGGTACCTTTCTCACATGAAGGAGTTTATAAATTCAATCTTCATGAGGATTATTGGTATAAAAATGGAAATATGACCAAAGCATAACCAAACTTATACACTTCACCTGAGAATGGTTATCACATGAAATGCATAAATGCTTTAAATCATATACAATCTACTAAATATAGATGAAAGTGTAGCTATAATCTTTATTTTGACAACTATTTTAGACAAAGAGTAAAGGAGAATTATAGCACTAAGATTTATAGCATATATAATGAAGACACTTTAAACATGTAGGGTTTTATGTATTCACAAGGCAAGCAACGTGTTATTTATAGGATAGAATAGGTTAAAACCATTTTTAGTTTAATGATGGATAAGGTTTGGATGGTTAGTAAATGATTATGGAGAAGTTAACATAATAAATATACTATCTTTATCAACAAATGCTACTCAATTTAGGAACAGTTAAACTAAAATCATCCATAAATGATCCTCAAAATTTTATAAGAAAAACTACAAACCACCCTTCAAGAATTCCCTCTAGCTAAATTCATGAGCCTAGGACTACCCTTAAAAAGGATATCAATGTTATGTTCCCAAATATCAAAAATAGAAAGGATTTTATACTTTAGTTATAAACCCTAAATGACTACCATGAAGAAGAATACATCATATAACCAATCTACCAAGTTTGTAAAATATAACATTGTACTTCAACAATAAGAAGTAACAATAAACCATGAAAATATTTCATTTATCAACTAAATCAAAGCCAAAATACAATGTGTTTTAAAAATTATATAACAAAAAACTATGCAAAATAATTCTGTAACAAGGGAAACATTTTGAATGTTATCAAATCTTGCCAATGATTTTACAATAGAAATAAATTTGGCACTAGAAAATCACATAGGGAAAACTATCATAAGATATAGCTTTAGACTCAAAAAATAACCAACATCTATAAAAGGACAAACCCCCTTTACTTATATAATTGTTTAGCTATACTTATAACCAAATCCTATGCCAAATTTCTCCTATGATTGGTATACCTATCAATCATGGAGGTGATATCCTTTTGATTTGGGCATACTTGGTATTTGAACATGACATTATATTCCTCAATCTAGGTGGTGACATTCTAAATTATGGCCTATTTTTTCCCATTGAGTGTTTTTACTTGGTCATAATTCTTCTCAAGTTCCACCAACTACCTTAGCTTATGAGTAATAAAATCTCCTTGAGGCACATCAATGAGGATTTTTAGAGCACTATATATTGCTTCTTCTATCAAATCACCTATGCCATCAAGGTTCACCATTTTTATAAGGGTAGCATCTATTTCTTTATTCATAGTCTTGAGAGACTAGTCCTCTCCTTTTAAATCAAAGATGTCTTCTTTTAGTACTATCAATCGATGCTTCACTACCAATTGATACTCTTTGGGCCTCTTGTGATCATATGAAGAGATGATCTTCTCTATCACTAAAGTATATGTTCCCACATTACATAATTCATTTATTTTGGGTTAGATCTTTTCCCATTTCTTTATATCTACATTTTAAGCAAACATCTAGGTGTCACACTCTCCTTATTTATCCACTCTATCATCCAAATATTCTAATGCTAAATGAATAATCTCCTTATCCCTAATACTAAAATATTCTTACCACTCTTTAGTTGCCTAGCCTCTGGATTTCAATTCATCAACTCAACCAAATCTAGTGATCCCACAGAGAAGAGAGGAAGGTCTGGTCCCTTAATGATAGTTAGAATTACTACCTTTAAGTCACTTATTAATTTTTACAAGTACTAAATCATGGCCTAATTCTAGGCTTTCAACTCCTCCATGGTGGATTTATCTTTATCCATCATGTAGTGCATCATTCTTGCCAAAACTTATGAGTTTTACTTTAACTCATTTCTAGAAGGCTCTCCAAGATCATATCTATAAAATATGTAGATCTCAAGGGGAGTATCCTTCTTTAATGCACTAGGTGGGGGAATAACTATTTCCACATTCCTTTGTTTTACATCAGTAAATGTAGTCCTAGTAAGTACTTTGGCCTTATTTTATGATTGGCCTTATACGCTTGGGAAATCTTAATTACATCTATATCCCTAACTTTATTTGAAACACCCTTCTTTGCCTTAACATACTCTTCAATCTAGAGAAGTGGTCTAGTCTGAAATCCCATTGGCATAATAGACACTGATATAGGATTTGAAATAGAAAATGGTGGAATTAGTGGAGCATTTGGTAAAGGGAATCTCACAAGATTGGGTTGTGGACTTAACACAAATTGATTAGTATCCTTTTCACTTTATAAATCCTTTTCATCCCATTTATTTAATCCTAATTCCCTTTCTAGGTTTGGTTCAACCTACACCAAGAATTCAAAATCTAACCTGAGATGATGGAACTCCATGAGAAATATGTCAATGGAGCTTCTTTGCTTTGCAAGTTGGGTGGAAGCTTTTAAAACCAATTCACCTTCTTTGCTTTATTGGGTACCCTAGATGGAAGAGGCTATGATGTCCTCATTTTTTCCCTAAGGCAAATCTTCACAAATCATGGCCTCAGCACCTTTATGTTGAATAGGATAAATTACTTTAATATGAGGGAGAAGCCCCTAGGGTACTTAAATTGGAGCGGCATCTATAGAGACTCATACCTTAGCATCTTTATTTAACTTATATTATTCCTTATTTGGTTCTGAAGAGGTGGGGATAATCATTTATAGGCTTGATCCTCCACCTTCCTAAACATTTATTCCTTCCTCAGGTATCAATCTTGACACCTTTAGAGGGGAAAAAACATCTAGTGATGCTCTAACAACTATTGAAGCATTCACTTGTTCTTCCCTTTGTGCTTCCACCTTTTCACTACTGGTGGGGACTTTTTCACTATGCACTAGCTCCTCTCTAGTATTCGCATTAGATGCATGCACATTTTTAACCTCCCTACCCCTATCTTGGTTAAGGGGCTGGTTGATGGCATTTTTGACAAATGCCTCTATGTCAGAGGAAATTGTCTCTTTTTCTTGAGGAGCATGGGCTTGTGTAACCACCTCAATCCCAACCTTCACTACATCTTCAAAGGATAGAGGATCATTAGAGTTCAAGATATCCTCCTCATTACCTCCTTAATTTAATCTTAATGGATCATGTTCATCAAATAATCCTACTATTAGGGCCTTCACTGGGATCTATGGCCTTTCCCTTGGAGTCCTTTGCCATGTATTCACGTAAGGGGGAGTGAATGCACATTTCCTCTTTATTAACTCAACAATAGGTCTTCCTTCATATTAATCCTCATCATCACTCATGTCCTTCAACTTTTGGGTGTAAAAAAATTGATCTTATATTCTTTTCAAAGAGGCTTCCTTGGGAGGCATATTTTTGAATGTAACCTCCTTCTTCTTGGAACTCCTAGTCAAAGGTTAAAATATTTTCTTTGGAATCTTTTGTGTAAGCTTATATGGATCTCCCTATGATCCCTTATGTCTTTTGTTGGTCCTTTGAGAAGTATCATATCCAAGTTGTTATGTGGGTGGAGCAAGTATGGCAATAACTAGAATGACTAGCATTGTGAGAGCTTCCTCAATCATGATGGATATGGGAGTGGCACTGGCTAGTTACATTTCCCCTATATCAATATTGTACTAATTTTATACTAGACTTATTAACTTTGAGAATGATAATCCCACTTTAGATCAATAGGATCTTATTGATTCTATATCAATATTTTTAGATAAATTAATATCACCTACCCTTTGCTTCCCCTTGCCTTTTGTTGTTATTGGTGGAGTTAAAGGGTCACCCATGTATATTGGAAATAACACCTTTAGTTCCATAACTTTTAAAAATTATTGGAGGGTAGGGGTGTCATGTATACCAAGATTAACCTTGTGCTCTTTCAACCACTTGAATGTTCTCCTCATAATCTTAAAATCCCTCCATGCCATGGAGTCATTCTCTTGGGTAGTGAAGTTGACCTATGTTATAGGTTGCATTTTAACATTGTCCTTTGTGTATGTTATTTCTAGTGTCATATTTCATATACCATGTCTTTGGGGATAAGATCAATGTTGTAGGTGAGAAATTCTTATATCATTAGCCTCACGTAATCTAATTTCCTGACATCTTCTTTTGGTACAATCAAACTAGATGTCATTATAGTGTGATTTTTATAAGATTACACCTATTGTAGTATTTATCAACCATATTGTATCATAATTGGGTTTAGGTAGTATTTTATCAATCTTGTAGTAACCCATTTCCTAATTCAATCCCTTTAATTTGGCTAGAGAAAGACATGTGTAGTATCTTATCTATTTTGGAAACTTGAAAGGGTTATTGATATTCTTGGTGGCAATCATCTCATGCAAATGCATAATTTTCCTACTCAATTCTATTAATGCAATTTTTTCATCCACATACCTTGGCAACTTATGAGAGGCCCTTGAGTAACCAATCACTCTGACATATGTCAATGTTTTTAATTGAATGTATAAGGTGTAGAATCTATCAATTACCTCATGAGTTACCTTAGACATTCTATTGAGACTTCTTAAAGGGAAGAAAACACTCATCATAGTGTTGAATAAGTAGTTAAACACTCTCTAGAAGTAATTTTTGAATCCCCCAAAGTCATTTTTGAGTATACTTAATATATCCTCTTTCTGGAAAGGTTCTTTATGAGCCCTAAGAAAATCCTATTATGTACTAAGCTATACATCAAATAATAATACATGTAGAAGGTACCTATGAATTCTTATTTTGAAAAAATTGCACTTCAAAGTTTCATCATTTGATTATGCAAATTGTTGCTCATATAGTTGCCCAGTCTAATTTCTTCTATCCTTCCAACAGACAGATCAGGATCAAGAACATCTGTGGTTTAAACTTTTTTGTAGTGGGACCGCCATAGATTCGGGCCACCATGGAAATAATGTATTGAGGAAATTCACTAAACTCTATTATCTTTAGATTTTTTGACATTTAGGAGACTTTTTACCTCTTCTTAGCTAGCCATCAAGAGTTTACAATGTCCCATACCACCTTGTCCTTTTCTTTTGCATAGTGATGACACTCCTCTAAAGTAAGTGTGATACTATTAAGTTGGGGAGGAATTTTGAGAATAGTGTTAAGGGCCTCAAGGATAAATGAACATACAACCAATTGAATTCCATCTAAAATATTCCTAGTGTTTGGGTGATAAACTTTGGTATAAGTAATAACTAGCTCAGGATATGAGGTAGTCAAAGGGAATGCTACCATAGGGACCATGTAGCTTATGCTAAGCTTGGAGATAATTGGGAGAGGGTTAGCTCACTACAAAAAAATTAATATAGCCATGAAATCTAACCCTTGAACATTTGTGTCTCTAATTCCATCAAGAATAGAGGTGATATTGCTCTTTATTGATGTAGAAGATGTGGCCATTTTTCCTTAGCTCACAAGTACAATATTCTATAAAAATTCTTCGCACTAACAATGCTCCAAATATATTTAAACTCTATTTAAGAACACAACACCAAAGAGTCAAGGAACACTTATTGGTAATTATGAGAGTTGCACATAGATGAAGTTAGAAAATCCTTAAGGAATTTGTTGTGATCACTATTTTCATGTTAGATGTTTTTCTAGAACACAAATTGCTTCAAATCCCAAATATTAGCTCTAAATAAAAAGGGTGAATTAAAATGAAAAGAAATGTTTAGTTATAACCCCTCACATTTTAAGATTAGGGTTACCATTAATGCCTTGAAATTAAATGGCTAATCACCAACTACCACATTAATTATTGGAGTATCTTTTGAAAAATTAAGGGAAGAATGCTAACATTTATCCTTTGTAGCACATGGACGCACTCAAGCAATATTTACATTTTAGTTCTTTTGTAGGTCTTAGAGGAATTTTTTCACCCTTTCCATTTATCATCTATTTTTGGTGTAATGGCGCAAGATATCTTGAGCCTTCAATGAAGTGTATGGATGTTATGTGTCATTACCTCAAGCATCTAGGCCTTTAGGGACCTTTTGAACCTTGCCTAATTTCTAAGTGAGGCAATCTTTAGAAAGGGCTTGACACTTAAAATCTTTGAAAGCCTATGACATGTCATAAACGTTAGCTTGTATGTTTAGTCACTCACACCTTAGAGACCTTTTAAACCTTGCCCACTAAAGGATAAGTGGGGTAATCTTCAAATGAGGACCAACACTCTAAAATCCCAAAAAGCTAACATGTGGCATCCTTTTCAACTTATTTACTCAGACACTTAGCCCCTAAGAACTTTTTGCACCTTGTCCATAAAAACTAAGTGGGAAATTATTTTAAAAGGATCCTGAAACTTAAACCCCCCACAAATATACCATGTGTCCTAATAATATGTGAGTTTGGATTCTTGGCCACCTTTTTACCTTTGCAGCATGCTTTTGATATGGGGAAGAGTGTAGGATTCTAATGATACCTAAAAATCGTCTCATAACTTAATCAGTCAAACTATTGAAGGTGCAACAAGGCTACTTCCTCTAGACCTATTGAGAATATCTTTTATCTTCAGGAAATTCCCCTCAGAAGTTTGGCTAGGAGTGGAAGAACATTCCCACTTGGTAAAAGTAAAACAAAAGAGATGATTAATTACAAATATATATTATAATATTTCAAAGGACTCAGGCAAGTGACTAAAACATTAAAACTCATTTAGTTTGGATACAATAATTTTAGTGATAGGGGCCTAATTACTCTAGTTCAATTTTGGGCACTAACATAGGCTCCTTCTCAAGGATGGGTACCCCTATTGGGTATATAGAGAACACCAGACTAGTTTCTTATTTATTGGGCCATGGAGTCAAAGGATTTCATCATAGAAGTATAGAAAAAACATACCATGGTTAATCAAAGTTATAATAAGGTAGCTAGAAATAACAACAATAAAGGAGAAGGAAAATGGAGAATAAGATCTCTTATTTTGGTCAGATGGTGTTCTCTTGAGATGAATGAGATATCTTTAATGGTTATAGAGTTCCATAGTGGTGTGTGTGGTGGTCACTTTTCTCCTAAAGTCATTATACACAAAATTATAAGGGACAGGTATTAGTGTCCCACATTATTCAAAGATGTGGTTGTAATGGTAAGAAGATGCGAATAATTATAGTGGTTATTTGGAAGAATGAATGCATATGGATCACTTCCCTTATAGTTGGTCCCTATTGAGGGACATTTCTAGCAATGGGGGATGGATTTCATGGGTGAAATATTATATTCCCTAAGTGTTAGTCAAAAATGGATCCTAGTGGCTACTGACTACTTCACAAAATGAGGTGAAGCAATCCACACTAGGAAATCAACCCACTAGGTAGTCATTGATTTCCTACTAAATAACCTGATTTTTTGATTTGGGGTGCCAGTCAGAATCATGTGTGATAATGCTATGTGATTTAGAGACAAATAAATAAGTGAATTATGTGAAGACTAAGGGATTGATTTATCATATACCTTCACTCTTAATTCACAAGGAAATGGGCAAGCTGAGTCTAGTAATAAGAACCTATTAAAGATCATCAAAATAACTTTGGATGCTAACAAGAGAAAATGGGGTGAATAGTTAAGTTCATTAATTGGGTAAACATGATGACTACAAATAGATATATAGGTAAAATCCCCTTTGATATTATTTATGTAACTTAGGCTATCTTGCCCCTAAATCCATAGTTTCCCACTTACTAGTTCATGCAACAAATATTTGAGAATGAAGAAGAAATGAACCACTATGAAAAAAGGATTGACCGAATCATCGAACTCAATGAGTCTCAAAGATAATCTCTTGAAAGGCATGTAAATTTTAAGGAACATCTCAAAAGGATATTTGACAAAGTCACCCCAAGATCTTTTCAAATTGGTGATCCAGTTCTACTCTAGGATAGCAGGCATGAGGATAGGGAAAAACATGGTAAATTTGATTCCATATGGATGGGCCCCAAAATTATTGATTATTAGATAGTAAATCATACATTCTATCTCAGAGATATTAATGGAGAGATCTTAGAACTTTTAATTAATGAAAGACGTCTCAATCATTTCCTAGATTAATCTCATGATTATCTTTTTATATATGTTTATGATGTGTTGTCATTTTTTGTCCTTGTGATCCCATTGTGTTTTATGTTTGTGTAGTTTGTGTTTTTCCTTCTCCTTTATTGTTGTTATTTCTAGCTACCTTGTTATAAATTTTATTACCCATGGTATGTTTTTTCTATGCTTTTATGATGAAATCTTTTAACTCCATCACCCAATAAATAAGCAACTAGTTTGGTGTTCTCTATGTACCCAATAGGGGTACCCGTCCTTGAGAAGGATCCTATGTTAGTGCCCAAAATTACACTAGAGTAATTAGGCCCCTATCACTAAAATTCTTGTATCCAAAATAAATGCATTTTAATGTTTTAGTCACTTGTATCCATTCTCCATTTTCCTAAATAAGAGGGATACCACTTTTGGGATACTAAATTTAGTGTCCTCCTTTGATTTTTATCTAAATAAGATGGACAATTCAAAGTCTTTAGATAATAGACTATATATTTGTACCATAGAGATTCATTATATATGGATTTAGGGTTATCAACCACCCTTTCTATATTATTTACTACCATAGCCTATAAATTTGCTTCAGTCATTACCTTAGCTAGACCCATGCATCTGACTAACTTAGTAGTCTATATCTCCAATTCATATTCTTGAAGTTTGTTGACCCATCAACACCTTTTGTTAGTAGATTCATTTTGAGTTAATATATACTTCACCATAGTTTGAGGGACATAGGATACAATCTTTGAACTTAAAATGTAATATCTAAATTGCTTGATAGCCTTTAAAAGGGCAAAGGCTTCTTTCTCCATTATGGTATATCATAACTCAGATCCTTGTAATGCCTTGATAAAAAAGGAAATTGGTTGCTCAAGACCTTCATCATTATTTTATAGCAACATTATGGCAATAGTGTGTGTAGAGGCAATTTAAAATATTTGAAAATCTTTTTCTATAATCTAGACTATCAAGCACTAGGGCAATTTTCAAGGCTGCTTTGATATCTTGAAATGATTGGGTGGCCTTCTCCTCCCACTTTATAGTTTTATCCTTCTTCAACATTTAAGTGATAGGTAGGGTAATCTCTACAAAGTTGGAAATAAAATTTCTAATAAAATTAATCTGGCCAAAGAAATATGGAATACCTTTATTGGTCTATGGGATGGGTACTTTTTCAATGGCCTTCACCCTTTTAGGGTCTATCATGACACCTTTTTGGGACACAATGTGTCCCAATAACTTTAACTTTTATACTTAAAGGTGGCATTTTTTGGGATTGAGGGAAATCTCAAACTCCCTACATCTAACAAGCATTTGTTCCAAATGCATCAAGTGGTCATTTATCCTCTTAGAGTACACTATAACATCATTCTAGTATACAAAAATAAATTTGTTGATTAATATGCTAAAGGCTACATCCATGGCTCTCTAGAAAGTGACACCTATATTAATCAAACCAAAAGGCATTCATATATACACATAGGTGCCCCATGGGGTAGTGAAAGTAGTCTTGGACCTTTCAAACTCCTTTACCACCACCTGGTTATAACTAGAAAAGTCATCTAGAGTTGACAATATTTTAGATATGGTGACATATTAGAGCATGTTATCTATGTTAGGTAATGGATAGTTGTCCTTCAATGAAGCCTTGCCTAATTTTCAAAAATAAATGTAGATATGAATGCCTTTGTTTTTATTTCTTATAAGAACTAGGTTTGCCACCCATGATGAATATTTGATGCGTTGAATGATCCCATTGTATCTAATTTTTTTTAATTCTTCCTACATCTTAGTGACTAAGATGGGGTTGACAGGCTATTGTTTTTGGTATAATGGTTTTTCATTGAGGTTAAGGGGAATAATATGTTGGAACAAATCTTCCCTATAAGCCTTCAACTCTGAATATGACCATGTTAGGCAATTTTGGTACTTTTTTAATAGCATGATGAATGCTCATTTTTCCTTTTTACTTAAGTGAGTATTAAGCCAAATATTCCTTGTATTTTTTTATCCCAATATTAATCTTAGTCACATCTTTCAAAATATAAATGTTTCTATATTTGAATCTATTAGCTCCATATAAGTTTGTTTCTAGACAAGCCAATCCTCTAGGGATAGTATTAGTCCTTAACTAGATTATTTCCTTTCCATACAAGGTTTATTTTCCATCATAGACCTATACCATAGAGTCCCACTCTATAATGGTTCCCTCAAACTCATCTATATAACATAAAAACCTCTTTATTTGGTCATCATTGTCAAATACTTGCCAATGATTGATGTTATCTAGGATAGAGGGTCTTACTAGTATCTCAACCTCATACTCACAAGAAGGATTTCCATGTTTAACCTTAAATTATATGTCCCTCTTCACCAACATATCTACCATGTGATTAATTTCTCAGGCATGCTAATTAATATTAAAGGCATCAAACCATTCCAAGTAGTCCCATACAACATTCTGGTACTACTTCAACCTCTTCTAATTTATGGTGTAAATATCCTAAACCTATTTCACCACTAGTTTTGAATCTCCTTTAACCAAAAACTTATTAAATATATATTCATGAGTGATCTAAAGGCCAATCAGAAGTGCTTCATATTCCATGATATTATTCATGCACTCAAAGGCCAATTAAAAAGAATATATATAAGCTTGGCCCTCTAGGGTATAGAAAACAATCCTATCTCTATGTTTTATATTTGAACATGCTCCATCAAAATGCATGGTCCAGATGGAGTCTTAAGTATTGATATCAGAGTCAAGAGGTAGCTCTATGTACTTAATACTTCCCATAAAATTCCCAATGTCTATATCTACATATAACACTTCATTTAATTGATACTTAGGATCTTCTAAGATATGAATCATTTTTAGCTCATGGTTTAGGCAAACCATTTTCCCATCTAGAGGTATAGTGGCATATGGCAATATCCATCTAAATACTACCTCTAATACTAGTAGCCTATTTTTTGGATAAACCCTCTTCACTAACATATCTTCCATGTGATTAAGTTCTCAAGCATGGTACTTAATATTGAAGGAATCAAACCATTCCAAGCAGTCCCATACAACATTTTCATACTACTTCAACCTCTTTTAATTCATGGTGTTTAAAGCCTAGATCTATCTCACCACTAGTTTTGAATCACCCTTAACCAATAACTTTTTTAATCCATAATCATGAGTGATCTAAAGGCTAATTAGGAGTGTTTCATATTCCATGATATTATTCATACACTCAAAGGCCAATTGAAAACAGTATCTATAAACTTGACCCTCTAGGTTATAGAAAATAATCCTAGCTCTATTTTTGATATTTGAACATGATTCATCAAAATGCATGGTCTAGATGGAGTCTTCAGTATTGATACCAGAGTTAATAGGTAGCTCTATATATTCAATACTTCCCATAAAATTCCCAATGTTTGTATCTACACATAACACTTCATTCAATTGGTACTTAGGATCTTCTAAGACATGAATCATTTGTATCTCATAGTTTAGGCAAACCATTTACCCATCTATAGGTATAGTGGCATATGATAATATCCATTTGAATACTACCTTTAATACTAGCATCTTATTTTTTGGATAGAAACATTCCCCATGTTGGTGGATAATCTACAACAATGACATCCATACTCAAACATTTATCAAGGTATTGCATGAGTTACACCACCAATCCTTTAACCATGCCAATAATAGGTACTTCTATATAATCCATGGTGAGGAATCATCCATATGTTATGATTATCCTTATGTAAAGTTTATTCACCACAACTAGTGGCATGATATTACAAGATGCACAGGAGTCAAACATGTAATTGTGGATAATTAGTCCATTATTTAGCAAGGTGGTATATAATGGGTCAACATCCATTTGACTCTCTACCAATTTTATTCCCAATTATACCTCTAGGTGATGCTTTAGATACCCTAAGGTGTTCTCACCTTCCATAGGGAGAGCAAGAGGAAGCTTAGCATCAACAATTTCATTAGCAATGACTTTCTCTATGAATCATAAATACTCAAAATCTATTTTCCTATGCTCCAAGATTCTAATCAATTCTACAAAGGGTACTATGACTTTTAGTTGACTTAATACATGGGCCACATCATAAATATTGTATTTGTGAAAATGAGTGTTAGTATGTACGCTTGTAACATTTTCATTTGGGATATATCCTTCAAGAGTTAGGGGAACAAAATCAAGAGAACTAGAATTCTTAACTTCACTTTTTAAGGGAGGCTTCCTAGGTTCATCCTTCTTAGGAATGCTAGATAAAAATGAGTTTAATTCTTAGCCTGGGTACTTCTTAGTTTGACACTATAGGGTGCAGAACCAAGCTTGGTAGAACCTAGGGACTCTTTACTCCCTATGGTACCTTTTTTTTAGTCTCTGCTTTAAGGGAAACATAGTTTTTATCTTTTGGAGGAGAATTTTGGCCCTTCTAAAATTATACTCCTAATTTTCTAGGGTAATTTTTGGATGGATCATCAACTACAGATCCTAAACTAATGGAGGGGAGCCTCCATATTTTTCTTTCATCATTGATCTTAAAAACTCAAAGTTGTGAACTAGTAACTCATATTCATGCATCATGTTTATTTCATAGATAAAATCTAATAATGGGACCCTTACCTTTTCACATGCTCTCTAGAATTCTTGATCAATGGTAGAACTCATCATATCCATTGATATAGAAGCATCCATCACATTTGGTTCATCAAATTGGAAAGTAAAATGTTCATATGCTTGGGTATCCTCATAATCAAGGATAATTAAGGAATTCATAGCTTCCTCTTTGAAAGTGTAACTTTCCATTTCTTGTAAGTTGGAAATGTATATATCATCTTCATTAAATGTATTTTCAAATCCATCTACATCTTGACCACCATCACTAGTTATGCTACAAGTGGGATGAGGGAGGACACCAGTTGATGTTGTAATAGACTACGTTGATTTTTGCAACTAAAGGATTTGGTACTTACCTTCCACTTCCTTAGTTTTGATTTATTTCATGTTTTTCATCCCTTGCCAATCCTTTTCCCTTTTCATTATTCTTGGCTTGGAAATGTGGCCTACCTTGACCATGATCTTTAGGATGATTCTTTTCATTTCTCTTATGATCTCTCCTATCATCATGGTTAGTAGGACCTTAATATAACCCCTTTTTGGTTCCAGCCAATTTGTAAGAGATGTCTTTCACTGTAGTGGCTAGAGTCTTTACTATTTCCTCTAAGTATAAACTCATGTGGGAGGATTGATGATTTTCAATATTCACCAACTTGACATCATCCATCTTCTTTAAAGGCTTACCCACACCTCTAATATTATTTTCTATTTTGATAGCTAAATTAAAAGCCATCCTTAGATTTGTGGGAGCCTTATCTCTAAGATAATAAGTTACCTTCTTGTCAAATGTATCACAATACTTAATCAAAGAATCAACACCACTAGGTCTAATGTCTTTTGGTAACCTCCTCAATACCTTAATGAATCTAGAATTGAAATCCTTCACACACTCATTAGGATTCTTCTTGAGGTTCTCAAATTTGACAAATAAGAATATAGGGTCTATACTATCACCATATTACATCTTAAATGCATCAATCATATCTTGCCATATGTCTATTGATCCATCAAGGAGGGATTTGAACCAGTCTTGAGCCTCATCCTCAAGTGTGTTCACAAAGAGTTTTATACATAAATCTTCTAGATCTATTTCATAATCTTCAATGACATTTAAGAAGGCTTTTAGATGTTGTTCCCTAGGCACAACATTGTTCCATTAAAACTTAGGTAGTACATTTATAATCTTCATAGGGACCTCATTAGGTAAACTAGGCATGCCATTAAAATTAATAGGTCTAAACATTGGGATCATAAATGGTCTATGTCTATTAACCAAGCCTTGATCAGCATCTCCATCATTATCATTGTCTATGTTAAACATCCTCCTACTCAAGTCATAGTCTCCCATCTCTGAATTTCAAGATGAAGATGAAATAAGGGATGTTTGAAGATGAATACTATATAGAGGACTCAAAAGAGGGGAAGCAAAGTGAATCTTTAATGGCCTAGAAAGAGAGAAAAGACTCCTTTTTGGAGAAGGAGCTTGACTCATGGGGAGCTCAGATTTATCAAAATCACTTTGGTATCCTTCAAGCAAAGGGATATTATAATAAAGAGGGTAAATATAATGGAGGATGAACTAATCAGGTCTTACCTGATTTCCTGAGCTCTAACCCACAACAGGTTTCCACACTTGTTTTCTTTTAGATGGAACTTTTAATTTATGGACAAGCTCTTTTGATGGATTCCTCTGAAAGGAAGACCTAGTACCCTCTAGGTTTGTAGATCTAAAGGGAAAATATATTATTCACTTATCTTTAAACCATTGATATAATGGAGTCACCATTACAAGCAAGATTTCTAGATCAGAAAAAATAAAGCTATACACATCAACTGATGAGATACCAACCCTTAGACATTAAAAACAACTTCAATAATATTGACTACTTCTCTACAATTAGGGGTGAATATCCTCAATGGAGTTATCCAAAAATATACAAAGACATCAATGAACCTAAGATTAATATCTAATTATAGTAACAATAAAGAGCGAAACAATAAAACACAACTCTTCTACAAGCATGCTCCCATAACAAAGGTAATAAAATATGTCCTCAGTAATATTTCTAGAAAGGTGTTGGTTCCTAGTTATACACCCCTAACATTCAACCTTGCATACTTGAGAATAATGGAAAATTAGGATGAGAAACCACTAATATGTCATTATGGCCAGAGAAGGGTTTAACATCTAAAGAGGACCAAATGAATAAAATGACTAAGAGGCACCTACAAAAGGTATGGTTAATTCCCTACTACTTTTGGCTCTACTTGAACCAAGGTGAGAAGACCTACTAAGATACATTGCTCACATGATGGAGTTTAACACTTAAATCTTCATGAGGATTATTGGTATAAAAATGGAAATATGACCAAAGCATAACTAGACTTATACACTTCACCTGAGAAGGGTTGTCATGCAAAATACACAAATGCCTTACATCATATACAAGTTACTAAATATAGATGAGAGTGTAGTTGCAATCTTAATTTTGACAACTATTTCAAACAATAGGGAATAAACAAGAATTACAATACCAAGATTTACAACATATACAATTAACACACTTTAAACATTCAGGGTTTTATGCATCTACAAGGCAAACAACACTTATGATAGGTAAACAATGTGTTATTTTTAGGATAGAATAGGGTAAAACCATAATTATTTAAATGATGGATAAGGTGTGGATGTCTAGTAAATTAGTATAGAAAAGTTCACATAATAGATATACTATCTTTATTAATAAATGTTTCTTAGTTTAGTAACAGTTGAACTAAAATCATGCACAAATGATCCTCAAAAGTTTATAATCAATACTTAAAATCACCCTTTAATAATTCCTCCAGTTGAATTCATGAGCTTAGGACTACCCTTAAAAAGGATATCAATGTTATATTCCCAAATCTCAAAAATAGAAAGAATTTTATACTCTAGTTGAAAACCCTACATGACTACCATAAAGAAGAATACATTAGATAACCAATCAACCAAGTTTGTAAAATAGAACATTATACTTCAACAACAAGAAGGAACAATAAACCATGAACAGATTTCATTTATCAATTGAATCAAAGCTGAAATACATTGTGTCTTGAAATTTATATAATGGAACATTGTGCAAAACAATTATGTAACAAGGGAAACATTTTGAATGTTCTCAAAGCTTTCCAATGATTTTATAATAGAAATCAATTTGGCACCAAAAAATCACATAGGGAAATCTCTCCAAAGTTATAGCTTTAGACTCAAAAGTTATCCATCCTTTGTAAATGGATAGACCCCTTTTACTTATAAATTTTTTTATCTATACTCAACATATTCCTAAAATATGCTCTAGCTATAAAATTTTTTTGTGGACATGGGGCTTGTCAAATGTTTTAATAAACAATATTCCTCAGACTATGCTAGTTCTTCTATGATGATGACAATTTTGATGTTGAATCATGGTAGAATATTTTTAGCTATACACATGGAGAGTAACCCCACAAGAGATAAAAATAGACTTTTGTCTTCTTGTACAACAAACTAGAATATTTGTTTCCCATACTAGTGATTATACAAATTGAATCTAAAAAGGGCATGCCACTAATGGGAAGGGTTCAAAATTTTCTTGATGGGAAACAAGGAGAAATAAGAATACAAAAAAAGGGAGGAAGAGGGAAGAATAGTGTCAACTGAGAAGAAACCAAAATACTTAGTTATGCTCTAGAATTAATGTTGATAACCAAATCCTTCACCAACTTGCTCCTATAATTGGTATACTTTTCAATCATGGAGGTGATATGCTTTTTATTTGAGCTTGCTTTGAATTTGAACTTGACACTATTCCTCAATCTAGGTGGTTACTTTTTAAAGTATGCCCTGTTTACACCTAATGAGTGTTTTGAGTTGGTCACAATCCTTCTCAATTTCCACCAACTACCTTATCTTGTGAGTATCAAAATCTCCTTGAGTCACATCAATAAGGATTTTTAGAGCACTATGTATTTATTCTTCTATCAAATCACTTATGCCATCAAGGCTCACCATTTTTATAAGGGTAGCCTCTATTTATTTAGTCACATTCTTGAGAGATTGCTCCTCTCCCTTTAAATCAAAGATACTTTCCTTGAGCACTATCAATTGATGTTTCACTACCAATTTATATTGTTTGGGCCTCTTATGATCATCTAAAGAGATGATCTTCTCTTCCACTAAATTGTCTTTGCTCACATTACATACTTTATTTATTTTGGGCTATATCTTTTCCCAGTTATTTATATCTACATTATAAGTGGACATCTAGGTGTCACACTCTCCTTATTAATCCACTATATCATCCAAGCATTCTAATTTTGAATGAATAATCTCCTTAGCCCTAGTGCTCAAATATTCTTTCCACTCTTTAGTTACCCAACCTCTAGATTTCAATTCATCAACTTGACTAAAATCTAGTGATCCCATGGAGAAGAGAGGAAGGTCTAGTGCCTTAATGGAAGTCAAATTTAATACCTTTGGCTCACTCAATAACTTCTACAAGTATTGTATCATGGCTTAATTTTGGGCTTTGAACTCCTCCATGGTGGCTTTATCTTTATCCATCTTGTAGGACACCATGCTTGCCAAAAAATTTATAGAAGGCTCCCCAAGATCATATCTATAAACTATGTAGCTCTCAAGGGGAACATCCTTCTTCAACACACTAGGTGGGGGAATAGCTATTTCCAAATTCCTCTGTTTTGCATCAATAAATGTAGTCTTGGTAAGTGTTTTGGCCTTCTTTGGGGGTTTGGCCTTATATGCTTGAGAAATCTTCATTACATCTATATTCCTAACTTTTCTTGAAACACCCTTATTTACCTTAACCTACTCTTTGATCTAGATAAGGGATCTATTCTAAAATCCCATTGGTGTAATGGACACTGATGCAGGCTTTAAAATAGAAAATGGTGGCATTGGTGGAGCATTTGGTAAAGGGAATGTCATAGGAGTGGGTTGTGGACTTAGCATGAATTGATTAGTATCCTTGTCACTTTCCAAATCCTTTTCATCCCCTTTATTAGATCCTCATTCCCTTTCTAGATTTGGTTCAACCTGCTCCAAGACTTCAAAATCTAACCTAGGCTGATGGGACTTCATGAGCAATCCATTGATGGATCTTATTTATTCTAAAAGCTAGGTGGAAGGTTTTAAAACCAATTTTCTTTCTTACCTAATATGGTACCCTAGATGAAAGAGGCTATTGTTTCCTCCTTTCTTCCCTTAGGTAACTCTTCACCAATCATGACCTTGGCACCTTTATGTCGAATAGGATCAATAAATTTAATATGAGGGAGAATCCCATGGGGTAATTTAATTAGAGTAGAATCTCTAAATACTCCTACCTTAACATCTTTATTTAACTTATCTGATTCCTTATTTGGTTCTAAATGGGTGGGGGTACCCATTTTCAAGCTTGATCCTCCACCTTCCCCAACATTTATTCCTTCCTTGGGTATTGAGCTTGACACCTTTGGAGGGGAAGAAACATCTGGTGATTCTTTGATGGATGTTACAACATCCTCTTATTTTTATCTCTATGCCTCCACCTTTTCACTATTGGTGGGGACTATTTCACTATGTACTATATCCTCTCTAGTCTTTTCATTAGATGCATGCACATTTTCAACCTCCATTCCCTTGTCTTGGTCTAGGGGCTGGGTGATGACTTTTTTGACAAATTCCTCCATGTCAGAGGAAATTATCTCCTTTTCTTGAGGAGCATGGGCCTATGTGGCCACCTAAATCCCAACTTGCACTACATATTCAAAGGATATAAGATCATTAGAGGTCAATATATCCTCATCATTACCTCCCTCCTTTACTCTTAAGGGATCTTATTTAACAAATAATCTTACCATTGGGGCCTTCACTAGGGTCTATAGCCTTTCCCTTGGAGTCATTTGCCTTGTATTCATCAAAGCAGAGTGAATGCATGTTGCCTCTTTATTAATTTAACAATAGGTATTCCTTCATCTTAATCCTTATCATCATTCATGTCCCTCAACTTTTGGGCATATGAAGATTGATATTCTATTATTTTGAAGGAGGCTTCTTTACGAGGCATATTTCTAATTGTAAACTCCTTTTTTTAGGACTCTTAGCTAGAGTTTACAATATTTTCTTTGGCCTCTTTTGTCTAGGTTTCTCTAACTCTCCCTCTACTCCCCTCTTTCTTGTATAGGTCCTTAGATAAGGGCCATCTATAGGTTGTTATATGGGTGGAGCAAGTGGGGAAATAGTTAGAATGGTTAGCATTGTGAGATCTTCCTTAGTCACAATGGATAGAGGAGTGGAACTAGTTAGTTATACTTACCCTATAGAAATCTTTTTCTAATGTTTTGATAGACTTGTCAACTTTGAGAATGAAAATATTGCTTTAGATCAGGAGGTTATTATTGATTCTATATCAATATTTTTGGAGAAATTAATATCACCTACCTTTCACTTCCCCTTGCCTTTTGGTGCTACTAGTGGAGCTAAAATATCACCTATGTATGATGGTATGAATTCCTTTAGTTCCAAAACTTGTTAATTTTTTTTGGTGTAGGGGTGTCATGTGCACTGAGATCAACCCCATGTTCCTTTAACCACCTAAATTTTCTTATCATAATCTTAAAATCCATTCATACCATGGAGTTATTCTCTTGGGTGATGAAGTTGACCTATGCTATAGGCTATATTTCAACATTATCCTCTATATATGTTGTTTCCAATGTCATCTTGTCATCTGCCATGTCTTTGGAGATGAGATCATTGTTGCAAACAAGAACTTCTTGTATTATCAGCCTCATGTAATCAAATAACTTGACATCTTCTTCAATGGTAAAATTAGACTATCATAGTGTGTTTGGTGCAATATTACTCATATTGCAATACTTATCAACCATCTTATATCATAGTTACGTCTAGGTGGAATTTTGTCAATCTTGTAGTAGCCCATTTCCTATTCTAATCCCTTTGCTTTGGATATAGAAAGACATGTGTAGTATCCTATTTGTACAAGAAACTTAAAAGGGTTATTGATCTTCTTGGTAGTAATCATCTCATGTGGATTCACCATTTGCCTACTCAATTCTATTACTATAAATTTGTCATCCACATACCTTGTAAACTTATGAGGGGGCCCCAAGTAACCACTCACCCTAATGTATGTGAATATTTTGAACTGAATGTATGAGGTGTTGAATCTATCAATTACCTCCTAGGCTACCTTGGACATTATATTGAGACTTCTTAAAGGGAAAAAAAACACTCATAATAGCATTAAATAAGTAGTTATACACTCTATAATTATTATTTTTGAATCCCTCCAAAGTCATTTTTGGGTATAGTTCATATATCCTCATTCTAAAAGGGTTCTTTGTGAGCCCTGGGAAAATATTTTTGTGTGCCAAGCTATATATAAAATAGGAAGACATGTAGAAGGTACCTATGAATGTTTATTTTGAAAAAAATTCACTATAAATTTTCATCATTTGATTATGAAAATTGTTGCTCAAGATAGTTTCCTAGTCTAATTTCTTCTCTCCTTCCAACACATAGACTAGGATCAAGAACATTCATGGTTTAAAATTTTCCATATTGAGAACACCATAGATTCAAGAAACCATGACAATCATGTATTAAGGTTATTCACTAAACTCTATTGCATAAGATTTTTTGACTTTCAAGAGACTTTCTACCTCTTCTTATCTAGCCAACAAGAGTTCACAATGTCCCATACCACCTTGTCATTTTATTTTGCATAGTGTTAACACTCGTCCAAAGTAAGTGTGATACTCTCAAGTTAGGGATGAATTCTAAACATAGTGTTGAGCACCTAAGGGGTGAATGAACATACAACTAATTAAATTTCATCCAAGATAATCTTATTATCTAGGCTATAAACTTTAGCACAAGTAATAACTAGCTCAAGATATGGGGCAACCAAAAGGAATGTTGTTATAGGGACCATGTAGTTCATGCCATATTTGGAAACAACTTAGAGAGGGTTAGGTCACTACAAAACATTTAATAGATCCATGAAATATAACCCTTGAACATCTATGTCTCTAATTCCATCAAGAATAGATGTGATATTTCTCTTTACTAATGTAGAATATGTGGCCATTTTTCCTTAACTCACTAAGTGAAATATTCTAGAATGAATTCTTCACACTGAAAACCCTCTAAATATCCTTGATCTCTCTTTAATGACATAACACTAGAGAGTCAAGGAACACTTACTATTAATAATGAGAGCTTCATGCAGATGGAGTTAGAAAATCCTCAAGGAATTCACTATGATCACTATTTTTGTACTGCACGTCATTTTGGAACATAAATCACTTGAAGGCACAAATATTAGCTCTAAATTCAAAGGGTGAATTCAAATGAAAAGAAATGTTTAGTTATAACCCCTTGAATTTTGAGATTAGGGTTACCATTAATGCCTCAAAATGAAATGACTAATCACCACTACCACATTAATTATTTGAGCAACTTTTTAAAAATGGAAAGAAGTGTGCTAACATTTCTCATTTACAACACATGGACCTGCTCAAGCAAGATTTACCTTTTATTTATTTCTCAGGTCCTCAGGGAATTTTTTGCACCCTTTCCATTTATCATCTCTTTTTGGTGTAATGGGACAAGATATCCCAAGCCTTCAATAGAGTTTATGGATGTTACATGTCATTACCTTAAGCATTCAAGCCTTTAGGGACCTCTTGAACCTTGCCCAATTTCTAATCAAGGTAATCCTTATAAATGGCCTTATACTTAAAATCCCTAAAATCCTACCATGTGTCTTAAATATTATCTTGCATGTTCAGGCACTTGCACCTCGAAGACATTTTGAACCTTACCCACCAAAGGGTAAATGGGGCAATCTTCAAATGAGGACTGACAATCTAAAATCCCAAAAAAATGACACATGGCATCATTTTCAAATTATTTACTTAGACACTCAACCCTTGGGAACTTTTTATGCCTTATCCATAAAAACTAAGTGGGGCATTCTTTAAAAAGGATCCTAAAACTTGAATCCCCTAAGAATCCACCATGTGTCCTAATAATATGTGAGTTTGGATTCTCAACCACTTTTTTACCTTTGTATAATTATTTTGATATTGGGAGGAGTGTAAGATTATATCAATGCCTAAAGATAATCTCATAACTTAATCAGTAAAACCATTGAAGGTGCAACAAGGCTACTTCTTCCAGAGCTATTAAGAATATCATCTAACTTCAAGAAATGCTCCTTGGGAATCTAGCTAGGAGTGGAAGAATACTCCCACCATGTAAAAGGAAGACAAAGGAGATGATTAATTATGAACATATATTCTGATCTTCCAAAGGACTAGGGCAAGTAGCTAAAACATTGACACTCATTCAATTTGGATGCAAGAATTTTAGTGATAGAGGCCCAATTACTCCAGTGTAATTTTGGGCACTAACAGTTATTATTCCTACTGATCAATAGCCTTATTAGTATTGTAAACACCTTGAGGTTGAGTTCCATAATTATAACGATTGTGTTGGTTCTAAATTTTTTGAAAAGAAGAAAAATGAGAGTTTCACATCCACCTCCATCTAATTATATCAACCCTAGTAACACTGCTTCCACTTTGGCTGATCCATTTCTTATATCTCTTGAAAAATAGGTTATGATAAAAGATGTGGGAATTTACACATATCATATTAAGGATTCCTTCCATGTTTCTAAGTTATTGAAGTCTCTCAAAACATTTGGTAAACCCAAACCTTCCAAAAGTCTAAACAAACCCAACTTGATCTAGAAATAAAAAAATAATAGTAGAAACCACATATGGTATTTATACCTACTACTTTAACAAAACAAGATTGAGAGGCTTTCACAAAAGGAGATTGGTTATATTTTGATAAGATTGTTGATTACTTTTAGAATCAAAAATATCTTATCCCTAATTAGATCATGGATAACTTTGATTATTTAGGAAGAGGCCTTGGCCCATGAGCCTAAGGAATATTGATACCTTTATCAGCTAGAGTACCTAATTTAAATCATGGTCTCAAATTTACATCACTTGGGGTGACCTCATGACTTTTAATAGTGATTCTTCTAAATTGACTAGTGATGAGACTCTTGGCAGTGATGTAGCATCCCATTATAGCCTTTTTGATGAACTTGTTGATTTGGATTTATTTGATCAAAATGTCATTATGACCTTAATAGATCATTTTTCCCTATGCCTTTGCCATCCCAAACTCATTTATTATTACCAAATAAATTTAGTCATACATCTTTATGAGTTTTAGAATGAATAATCAATCATGGAATACATGGTCCTAAGATATGGATTGCCCATTGGTGATCACAAACAAGGCTTTGATTTTTCATTAGATCCTTCTACCTACTTTTTAGAGTAGGAAAAATTTATTGGTCATAACAAAGATAAAAAAATCAAGATCTTTGGGTGAAAAAATCTTTTAGGTGCTCATTGATCAGGGAAAAAGTAAAGAAAAAGATAAGCCCTTGAGTGAAAACCTATTTCAAACACTCTTAGACATGAAATTTTGCTCATCCCCAAAGGATACTCAAGGTACATCAAGTCCTAGCTATATAGCCATTACAAGTATCTCTTCATAATAACGATAAATGTTTGAGTGTTTTACTCTTGAGTTTCTAGATGTGTTTTCTATTTGGCCATTACCTAAGATGGTGGATTCAGATTCATCACATTATCCAGAGTTTTGGGAGGAAAAAAAGAAATAATATCAGAAGAAGATGATCACGATCACACCTTTCCTACTATCATTGAAGATGGATCTACACTTATTGTTGAGAACACTATTGAAGTGAACCTGGGAACATATGATGATCCCAAAATTATTTATCTTAGAGATTCCCTTAATGAAGATAAAATTAATACATTATATCCATTTTGATGGATTTTATTGACATTTTTTCATGGGCATATTCAAATATACTAGGCTTAGACACACACTTATTAGTGCATTGACTTTTTATTCATCTAGATGCCAAACTAGTTAAGAAAAATTTGATAAGGATGCATCCATACATCACACTCTTAGTAAAGTACAAATTGGAGAAATTATTGGGAGTAGGCTTCATTAGATCACTAGACTATTCTGAATAGATATCAAACATAGTTCTAGTCAGCAAAAATATGTAAGGTATATGTATTTATACATATTTTAGAGATATCAAAAAATCATGCTGAAAATATGATTTTCCTCTTCCCAACAAAACATGATAATCGATTCTACTATTGGGTATGAGATGTTATCTCTTATGGACAAATTTTATAGATATAATCAGATCAAGATAGCCCAAGAATCAACACAATATGGTGTTCACCACTCTGTGGGGAACATTATATTACCAAGTCATGCCATTTGTCTTAAATAACACTGGATCCACATATCAACATGCCATGATTTTCATATTCCATGAAATGATACATGATATTGTTGAGGACTATGTTGATGACATACTAGCAAAATCAAGAACATGTGATGGACATTCAAACATTCTACAAAGAATATTTGAGAAGATTCATGAATATAAAGTTTTCATGAATCCTAAGAAGTGTGTCTTTGGAGTCACTTTAGGTAAATTGATAGGTTTCATTATATCACAAAGATGGATCAAATTCAACCCTGCTAATTTTAAGGCTATTTTTGAAATTCCTCCACCTTCAAATCTTAAATATCTCTAAACCCTATACGGAAAGATCCAGTCAATCCATAGGTTCATTTCTCAATTGGTAGATAAGTGCCACCCATTTGGTCATATCTTGAAGAAAGGGGTCACATTTCAATGGGATGAATATTTTTAGTTAGCATTTACAAATATCAAGCCATATTTGTCCAATCTACCAATTTTGAGACCACCAACACTTGGACAACCACTGCTTCTTTACATATCAGTAATTAAGCATGCACTAGCAAAACTTTTGGCCCAACATGATGATCAAGGTAAAAAACATGTAATATATTATTTAATTCACACATTGGTGGATTATGAACACAATTATATGCCTATTTAGAAGGCATGTTTAATTATGGTATTCACTTCTCAAAAGTTGTGACATTATATGGTGAAGAATAAAAGAATTGTCATTTCTAAGGTGGATCCTCTCAAATTTTTATTATCTAAAGTATCTTTCACAAGATATATGGCTAAATGGGTCATGTTCTTAAGCAAATTTGATGTTAAGTATCAAAATTACAAATCTATCAAGGGGTAGGTTATTGTTGATCAACTCACAAAGGCCCCTATTATAGACACTCAACCACTCAAATTTGACTTTCCAAATGATTTTATAATGATAATGGAAGAAGTGAAACATGAACCTAAATAATGGAAACTATATTTTGATGGTTCTTTCACTTCTCATGGATTTGGAGCCAACATATTATTGATTACACTATAAGGGGATTTGATTCCCAAAGCATTTTACATTAATTTTCACTATACCAATAATATGATAGAGTATAAGGCACTTATTATAGGAATGCATCTTAATATTCAGTGGGAAATTCAACACTTAATGGTTTATGGTGACACCCATTTGATCATCAATAAAACCACTGATCAATATCAAACTAGAGATGACAAGCTTTTACCCTACAATCAAATCATGGATAATCTCAAGGTTCATTTTAAACCTCTATAGTTTAAACAAGTACCAAGGTCTAGCAATAGATCTATTGATACAATGGCAATAATTAGGTATATGATATAGATTAATGGTAGTTCTAAAGAGTATTGGTTTCTAATTGAAAATATTCTATAGCCTACACATATTATGCCAAATCTAGAAAGGGTATGTGTTATTATTGGTCCCAATCCCCCACCTGAACTACTTTGGTATCAATACTATTATAATTACTTCCATGATCATGTTTTTACACCTAACCTATCCAATATAGAAACTATTACTTCAACATTTATCCCATTATACCCTCCTTAGAAACACATTTTATCACAAAGTCTATGATGGAATGCTACTTCATTATTTATCTTTGGGATAATCCAATCTAGCACTGAAGGAGGTTCATGAAGGAATGTGTGTAGCCCACACCAACAATGTAGTCTTAGCTAAAAATCTCCTCAAAATAGGTTATTATTGGCCAAAAATAGAGATAAATGCTTGTAATTATATGAGGAGGTGTGTTTCTTGTAAGAAACATGTAAATTTGATACATGCACCTTCCTTACCACTATATCCAATTACAACACCATGGCCATTTTCTAATTGGGGCCTCGATCTCATCAAAAAAATAAACCTAACATATTTAGATGACCATAAACACATTTTAACTGATATTGAGTACTTTATTAAGGGGATTGATGCCATTCCTCTCACTTATGTCACTAGGAAGTAGATATCTAAAATCATTAATTAACATATCATTTGTTGATATGGCATTCTAGCACACATTATATCCAATAATGGTAGATCCTTTGTAAATAGAGATGTTAAATACCTTTATCCAAAATTCAAAATCAAGCACAAGAAATCCATGTCATATAACCTATAAGGAAATGGACAAGCCAAGGCATTAATAGTGACCATTGTATCCATTTTAAAGAATATTTTCAATGATGCTAGCTGTAATTGGCACTTGAAAATATTTCCTACCCTTTGGGCTTATCAAAAAAATCATCAAAACCCCATAGAAGACACTCCATACTCCCTTATTTAAGGCATAAAATCTATTATTCCGATTGAGATCAAGTTAATTTCATTATGAGTATCTTTGGATCACATTGAAGATGATGAATAATACAGTGTCTCAAGGTTGTAATATCTAAAATTTCATTATGGTAAGCCCTAAAAAGCTTGCAAGCCTATCAGAATAAATTGCAGTGAATATACAATAAGCACATTCACCCTCAAGAGTTTGAGATTGGTGATTTGGTCTTGAAAGAGAACCATAAGAACACAAACACTAAATGTAAAGGGAAAGGTAAGTTCCAACCTAATTTATTGAGACCATATGTTATCATGAAAAACTATGGATCAAAGGCATATCAACTAGCTACTATGAATGGTGAAAAACTTATAGAGCCCATGAACATTGTACACCTTAAGAGGTTATACACTTGATAGATTCAAACCATTGTCTAAAACACCCCTTACTTGGGGAAAATTTATGCTGAAGTATTTTATCCTACCATTATATCCTAGACTATCCTCTTATGGACCATATGCTTTGTTTTTAACCTACTCTCGACCATTCTCTTGAGATCCATATTATTTTCACAACTCTGGATAGTAAAATCTTTAGACCATTGGCACCTTGAACACATTTTATCCTACCCCAAACCATCTTCTTCTAGACCATATTCATTATGGACCATTCTCTTTGAGAACCACATTCTTTTTATATCTTGGGTTGTTATAACTCAAACACTTTTTTATCCCTTAGCCAATTATGATCCTAGTTATGACTCATAGGCATTATGAGCACATTCCACACTAGTTATACAAAGCAGATCAGTAGGAATAGTATTTTTTAGTTCTTTTAACAGACAAGGGAACATGGATACCATAGCATATGGTTTTTGCCTACTTCATGGTTCTTCAAATTTTATTTTATGTTGCATATTGGTCTATTATTTTGCTATTGTTTGGTAGACATTATGGCCTTATCAGGACCTCACTCTCATCTATTTATGAGCATGTGTAATTTTATTGAGATTAGTTATTATTGGAACTTCTACTCTTGGATGAGCATCTCCTTGGTTAGTTAGTTCCATTTTTACATATTTTATCCATAAAACACCAAAAATATTAGAAAATGATCCACAAAAGAACAAAAACATTATCTTGCATTTTTTGTATATTTCAATCTCCACACTCTTACCATTTTTAAAGTAATTATCCCACATGCTTTCCATTTTTCAAGACCATTCTCATTTATCCCACTATTTTTATATTTTTAATACCATCCTTATCTTCATCTATAACATTAATTAGGTATGTTTGGTCATCACCTTTTCTTGTATCTCACTTCCTGGGAGAACTACATTTGGCTTGAAGTTCATGTTGAAACATGAGTCCATGGAACTATGTAGGCATCATCCAACTATCTCTGTATATCTAGAGTCAGCTTAACCAACCCATTCCTTTTATTCTCTTCCCCCATTTATTTTTTGTTATTCCCTTATCATCTTGGGGAAGCACCTTTGTGTCCTTATTCTTATTACATTTGGGTAGAAAGTAACACCTCCACTACATGTACCCGAGCAATTTTTTAAAACTGCTCTAACTTGGTTTTTGTTTTTGTTTTTGTTTTTTTTTTTTTATTGGTTTTTTATTGTGATTTCTTATCTTTTCATTTATTTATTTCTCTTCCATTCTTGTTTCTTCATGTTATTTTGTTATTTTGTTTGGTCTTGTTCTTTTATTTTACTTTTCCAAGTACATCTTGTGATCCACATGTATATTGATTATTTATATCTTGATTTCATATTATTAAGATGTTTTTTCTTTTTTTTATACATTAATGTTCCTACTTAAGTCTTTATTACTCATATCTCGATGTTAATCTAGGTTCATTTATGTTTTCTTTATTTTTTTTCTTTATTTTTGTTTAAATGTAAATAGTTGTAACTCTGGTATTGATCATTTTTACCATTATCCTTAGTTATAGGTATTCACATTTGAATTAACTTAATGAAATTAAAATCTAATGACATTATAGATTACTCATACCTATGATGCATGACTTCACTTTGATATATCAAGAACTTTATGCTTTGGTTCCAAGTCTCAACACTGATGCATCTCTAATGAATAGCTCTCAAGAATACCAATGTAACTAGGTATCAATAGATTATCGTGCACCTAACTCTATGCAAGACATGCATCTATTGGCATACATCATGATTCTAATCAAACATTGGTTAGTTTTCTTCATCCCTCATTTCATTCTCTCCTACTTTTGGGTGAACTACATTGGCTTGAGGTCCATTTGGATTATATAGGCAGTGCTTGGATACATGTCATATCTTGGGTCAGCTCAACCATATTTCAATCTTCTTTTCATCTCTTTCATCACTTTGTGCATCCCTATATGCTTAGTTTTTGTGGCTTTTGTAGCCATTATACCATTGCATCTATGTTTGCACCTACTCATCTTTAATCTATGTAATAGGTTAAATCCTTGAGCTATTGCTTTCCAATTTACCCTAAAAGGGCACAACATTTGAACCAAATGTTAAATCAAATCATTCCTATCACGATAAACTATTATTTAGCAATGATCAAAATTAACCCTACTAGGGCATAATTTCTTTGTCAACTAATAAAATTTTATCTAATGAAGCACATTATTATTTATTCTCTCTTTGGAGACAACATTATCTTATTTTTACTAATTCCAAGCTTTGTGGACTTTTCCCCTCCTTTTGGAAATATTTTAGTGTGTAATTTATCTCAGGATTGATCAATTCCAAAGTGATCAGCTTTCACCCTAGCTTTGGGTGTGTTCAAAGTGTGTTTCTTCTATTTTTGGATTGTATCTTTCTCATCCCCCTATCCTTGGCACCCATTTTATTATACTTATATTTTTATCATTAATGAAATCAATGCAGGCACATATTAACTCATCTAGAGTTAATATGCTCTATGGGTTAATCTCACTTTCGCTATCATTTTGAGATCTCATCCTTCTCTTTTATCCTAGTATGTCCTCTCAAGGGAGCATCATGGGTCATTCCCAATTTCTTATTGATAACTCTTTTCTTTGAAAAGATGTTATTTCAGTTGAATGTCTCACTACACCTTCTCAAATAGTGGTAAAATTTAGACATCCAATTCCTAACTCCCTTTGTGTTAAATTCATCAATCTTACTCAAAGTTTTCTAAAATGCATAATTTGGGACAAAATCACTTAAACATGTTAAATGTTTTGAGATTGTCATATACAAGTGACGATTTAGTTTAATGTATCCCTAAATGGGGTAATAAATTTTATGTTATTATTAACTTTGATCAAATAATTTTGAGTCAAAATGATGAAAATGCATTTTGATGCTCTGGATCACTCTTTCCTTCTAATTTGAAAGCACACAACATATGCATGTGTTATTTTATGTTGATAACATCCTAAATGGGATAATAATTTGTATACAAGTAACATCACCTTCTAATTCTTCTTGAGTCAAATTATAGCCCATTAATATGACTTTCTGACTAGTTTGATTAATGGAGTGCAACAATTTCTAAATAATTACACTAAAATTAATGAATATTACTTAGGAAAATTAAACCAAATTATGATCTTAAGTAATAATTCCATGGAATTTATTAAATATTTATTTATTAGAAATTGATTCCTATTAACTACATCATCAAGTGAGGTCATTTTTGGGGTGTCATATATAAGCTATAAATGCAATAAATATCAAGATTATGTCTTCCCATGCCTCTTTAATTCCCTTTACCCAAATCATTATGAGGATATTTACGGATTTTAATTACATAATTAGATTAATTCATGGACACACATATTGATCTTGAGACGGATGATCATGGTTACTCCTAATCAATTTGAAAATTTATAAATAGGAGGCTTGTCACTGATATTTTTAAGCATAATTTATGTAAACTTATAATGCAAGATTCTCTCTACAAGCCATTTGAGTGTAGTTTGATAGTGTTTTATTTGTAATAGGATAGATTTGCTGAGAAGCATGCCATTGATTTCATATCATGAGCCTAGCTTAGTTGGTGTTCTTGAGATGGAGGAGCTTACCTTACACCATTGTTGAAGACTTGAGCACCAAATCAAGGGGAAAAACATGTCTGGAGCTGCTTATGGATGATGGGAAGATTTTTGGAAGGTAATGCATGTTTTATTTATTATATTGAGTTCTTTATTATCATTTTCACACCTTGTTGAATAGTTTGGCCCATATTATTAGTTATTTATGCATTTCTTGTGTTTTTCCTTAATAATTATTGATCTAATCATCTTTGTAATCCATCTCTACAGCATTCAATACACTATCTAACCAAAATTAACTACTCTTTTCTTTGGAGTTATGCCTCTCTTATCTTCCCCTTTTTATACTATTATTTTATCATCCTTCCAATTAGAGAGTTCCTACAATAATTTATTGAGTGAATGAGCTAACATTTTGAGGACCACATCACAAATATTAATTTTAATTTTAATTTATCTACACCTTAATCAGGTTGAGAGTTTCTAGCTTAGATTTATTTATTTTTTCTCAATAGATTTGAGTGGATTAGTTTCCTTTCTTGTATTAGTTTAAATATTTAATTTGAAAAAGGCAATTTTGATATGAAAATGAATTCTTCTCTATCCCTTATTTGCACAAAAATATTAGCTAATCTCTTCATTGCTTTCAGCTATTTAATAAAATATTTCAAAGCAACTAGGTATATATTAGAAAACAAATCAAAAACTTTCAACTATAATCACAATCAAATTTTAGTTTCAAAACAAATTCTTATTCAAACACAAATAAGCATTAGCAAGTATAAAACCCTATTCAAACCTAGGTAATCAATAGGTTTTGTTTTACTCTTGATTCTATTTATTTTAGTAAATTAATTAATTTTTTTTAATCTTACTAATTCAAAAAATTAGAATTCAAATATTTATTTTATTTAGAACAAATCATTCAAACCTAACATGCATCCACCTAGAAATACCAAAATTGAGTTTAGTTTGCATTTGCAAAGAGGACTCTTAAATACTTTGTAATATTGTTATTTAGGATCTAAATTTTTTTTTGTCTTTTACTTGTATGTTATCAAATCTTAGCTTTCACAATAGATCCATTCATCTATAATCTAAAAATACAAAAGATGATTTCATTTAGTTTGTACCTAGAAAATTTATAAATCAACACTTGCATTTGTTAGGTTAGATTTCATTTTCAGTATTGCATGTGATGGGTGAATATTTTGTTTTCAAATAACTAAAGGAAAAATGGGCATATCAACCACAACATAATGAGATAAATCTCTCCTCTTAGCAAGGGGAGGCTCCTTATAAACTATAATATACAATATAAACTTAAAATAGACTCAGAGGTGAGATCATACCATCCATCTCTCTTTTTTCAAAGATGATGTTCACAAGGTAAAGGAAAATTCTTGTGTAATTACTAAAATCAATTCTCTTCTTTCAAAAATGATGTTCAATAAACAGTAGGAAAACTTCCTAGGTAGTAACTGGATCCACAAGAAGCTCATAAAAGCACAAAGTCTTTCATTGCTTCTCTTACTAAATTAGGACTAATAGCATAGTAGAATGAAGTGTATCCTAAAGTCTCCACTAAAAACTACAACAAATTATATGATCATAAAGGATAAAAGTAGTTCAAATCCTTTCCAATATCTTTTATGCTAAAATGCAAAACACATAAAAGACAATTATGGTAGTAGAAAGTCTCCACAATTGGCTTTAGGACATCTTCCAGATTATTTTCACTTTCTCTACTTATTTTATCAAATGAATAAGACTATATTTAGGAAACAGACATAAGAAAAATTTCCTACATAACACAAGTTATTTCAACATGAAGTTTGAAAGGTCACTTGCTATTTCATTCACCTGATAAAATATGATTAACAATCTAAGCTCAAAATCTCAAAAATGCCTTTCAATTTGGGTAGTTTTTTGCTTCCAATAACTGAGAGATCTCTCTTTATTTGAAATGAGAGATTACAATATATATCATCCAAAGAAAGACTTTGGCACTTATTTTCACAAAATAGCCCATGCTGCATTGAATGCATTAGAAAGAAGAAGTTCTATGTAGAGGCCATGTTGGAGCAGGTTACCAATCCTGACTTTGGAATTTAACTCATATAAAATGTCTTCTCTAAATCATGGGTTGCCTAATACTTTAAAAGGCAAGGGTGATCCTATTTATGATACTTACATGATTGTCCACTCGTCTTTACTCAAATGAAAAAATATAAGCCTTGCCATTGAATACTTTCACTCTTTGATATCCACTTGGTGGACTGTTCCACCCACTAGAATAACTCTTCCACCAATGCTTCTAGATTCTCTATTTGATTCCCTCTTTCCTTGATATATTTTGTCTCTTCTTGGTGATCTGAGCTCTCGAGGCTATCTTCTCACCTTCTACTGGCTTCTTCAGCTCCTTTCTCAGCATATCATTGAGTTTGTCCTCGGGTTTATGTTATTTGAAAATCAATGGTTATTTAATTATCTTAAATTTGACATCTTTAGGGACATCATCGGTTTCTTGAACCATTTTGAACCTTGAACCATCTTTTTAGAGTTCACCAATTCAATGGTTCAACAGTTTAATATTTTATATTTTGCAAAGAGTCACATTCACTCAGTCTTCTTATGAATTAAATTTTAATCATTGAACCAACTATTTGAACCTTTCACTGGAACCTTCCACTTAAACCTTTTTAAACCTTTGAGTAATTTTGAAGCAGATTTCAATGGTTCAATAGTTCAATGGTTTGGTGGCATTCATTTCAAATCATTAAACCCCATCATTAAACCATATATCATTTAACTTCAGCATTGAACCATCCTTATCAATTTTAGGAAATGCCTTGAAGTGTTTTGTAATTTCTTCTTGAAAAAATACACCTTTTGAACCTGTGATTTCCTTAGCTGAAAAGGCTTGGGCAATTGAATAACCTGACTGCTCAAAACTTTTTTGAGAAAGAAGGAGACCATTTTTAGCTTTCAAGACCAAAATGGTCAATATGTTTTCCACAAAAACAAGTGACTAGTTTTGGGAACAATAGCATGCATCTAAAAAACTCAAATAAAAGATAAAAATAGTTCTCTCTCTCTCTCTCTCTCTCTCTCTCTCTCTCTCTCTCTCTCTCTCTCTCTCTCTCTCTCTCTCTCTCTCTCTCTCTCTCTCTCTCTCTCTCTCTCTCTACTTTCAATAGTTCTTAGTTATTTGACTTTCATAATTTTATTTTAACAATCAATTTATTTACAAAAAACTTGTTGAAATGTAAACAAGTATAAAAATAATTCACAAACAAAATGTTGCCAAGATGAGCATAAGTACCAAAACAATTCCTAAATAAAACCTTGCCAAGATGAGCACAAGTACAAAAACCTTTCATAAATAAAGCCTTGGTAAGATGAGTGTAAGTAAAATCCTTGATCACATATTGCTAAATAACAATCACTTATCTTAAAATGCATTCAAAATAAACTATATACTTATTCATTACCAACCAATATCTCTCTAGCATTAGATGACACTCACTAAGCCTATTTGTCATCATAGTGATATTCCATTTCTTAGAGTGCATGTTCCTGCTATATCAAGTGCACTTCATAGCGACATTAATTATAATCTTAGGCTTTAGGTCTTTCACTCCACACATAATTCAAATCTCATTTTTAGTTAACTTAAAGCCTTAGATAAACAACCTAGGCCTGTAGCCCCTTTAATAGTACCCCTATGTATTCTTCCCCACCAAATAAATAACCTTAAAATATGATCCTTCTATATCCCATTTATTTTATCCTTGGGTATAGCCTCATCCTCTTTCATTTATGCTACACATCATCTTCTATTACATTGATTATCTCATCCAGGCCTTGAAAATCTAAGCGCATAGTTTAGCATGTGTTATTCATGTGTATATAGTTATCCACACTTATTTAGTATGTGGTACTTATATCATTTTCTATATTTAGTGGGGTTATACTTTGGAAACATTTTCTCCATACTTATTTAGTATCTGATACTTATATCAATTTTTAGATTTGATGGGGACATATCATATAGGTATGACTTCCACACATTCACAGTTCTCAAATCTAGTGGGGGCATGATTTTAAAGTATGCTCTCCACACCTATTCAGTATTCAACATCTCTATTTTATAGTGAGGGAATGTTTGGTAAACATGTTATCCACATTGGTAATTATATCAATTTTAATATTTCTTTATATATAGTGAGGGCATGATTTGAAATCATTTATTCACATTTAAAAAAATTTAAGTTGGCCAAAGCACATAATTATATGATTTAGAATCATAAATATGGAAGAATTATATACATTCATACTATTATTATACATAATTTCAGCATGAAACATATCTAAGGTACATACGATATGAAACATGTGCCTAATATTTCAAAATCCAAATCAGTTTTAGATTTCAAAAGTATTTTATTAACTATTACTACATCACAAACTATTTCATATTGATATCCCATAGAATTTTATGAAATTTATTGATTAAATCTACTACAATAGTTGGTTCACTCTTTTGTGTGGTTGAGGTGATCAAATCACTCAATATTTATAAGTTTTAAGGTTTGAATTTATCATCTATCCTCACCAAGTTATAATTATTATTTGGTTACATGGTTAAGCTAATCTCAACTGCTAGGTGGCTACTCACTTTTGCTCCAAATTTGGGGGCATGTGCCTTACAATCTCTCTCTCTCTCTCTCTCTCTCTCTCTCTCTCTCTCTCTCTCTCTCTCTATATATATATATATATATATATATATATATATATATATATATATATATATATATATATATATATATATATATATATATATATATATATACATATATATATATATATATATACATACATACATACATATATATATATATACATACATACATATATATAGAGAGAGAGAGTGTGTGTGTGTGTGTGTGTAAGGCACATGCCCCAAATTTGGAGCAAAAGTGAGTAGCCACCTAGCAGTTGAGATTAGCTAGGTGGCTACTCACTTTTTCTCCAAATTTGGGGGCATGTGCCTTATATATATATATATATATGAACTTTCAATCTTTATATATTTATCCTAATCTCAATTTTAGATACTTACAATTATACTTTTTTCAAAATAACTTGCCAATAGGCAAGGCGATTACATTGATACACAAGTGTACTCTTAAATATTTCTCTTTCAATTTCAATATATTTTAAGTACTTTAAATCCTAGATTATATGCACTAATTTTATACCATAACATGATCTTGGTTACAAGTCAATCACAAATAAAAAACTCAAATTGGGCACATGCAAAGATAAGGTGTGCATACACACCCAGGTAGACATTCCTTTCCTTTAAACTAAAAATTTCATTACTATATTAAAGGGTGGGAAAATGTAGATATTATTTTATGATTATATATCACCTCATTCTTATACACGTGGAAAACATAGACCTTGGTTTTTATTCTCAATTATATACCTTTCCTTCTTCCACAAGTATTGCATCTGCTCTATCTTATTCCATTTGATCTATATATCTTAGTCTTACTAGTTTTATGTTTATGACCTAGGTCTACTATCTTTCCTAGAATGCTTAAAATGTACTTATCTTCCATCTCTACAAGTTTTGAACATGTACCTATTTTCACTTCCTAAACACTAAAATCTAGGATAGACAGTAGCATCGATGTTATTGTCCTATCCCAACACAAGTGTACAGTGCCCTAAATTCATCTAATTCACAAATGAAACATATCCTAATGGTTGGCCTGAGTGATTTTATGTGAGTAATTATTCTAAAGGGCCACCAAATAGAATATGGCATTTAATCTTTAGTCTATAGTTTATAATCTCATCTGTCAACCCTATATATGACCTCCCTTATTTCTTAGATTGATATAAATATAATATCAACCCTCATTCATTACTCATATAGAAACATGGGAATAATAAAAAGTATTCTTACCAAAGATCATTCAATTGAACAAAGCTTCCCTATTTCCATACCACTCATAAGTAAAACACATCTATAGGTTTGAAGCACTAAAGGAACATCTCAAGAGTCTAGTTTTTCAAGTTATTACTAAGTCACTATCATATTTACTTTTTAAATATTATATGATTCATACACAAGCCAACACATAGGGGATAACTAAGAGTTTGAGGCCCTCTTATAGAGTATTATATATGTAGGTAACATCCTCTGATAGTGGGGTTTTTGGGGTCAACTTGATATCATGTTCCCATTAACCCATTTTTAACCAAGTTCACTATGAAGATAGAAAACTAGGAGTTTTCCATTTCATAAGGAGTGATAGTCCATGACCCAAGTCTGAATGCACTAGAGTGAAGGCAAAGCAAAACCCAAAAAAAATTAGGTGGTAGTATCCATCCTTTTCTGGTATATATTCCATACATAATACTTATGCCCAACTCAGATCATAGCATTGATGCAACTATCCTAGGATAACATTAGTGTTTAGAGTGCTATAAGTGTTAGACTTATAATCTAATGATTGTTCCAAAATATCCTTCTAACCTAATTTATATATGTTATATATTTAAAAATAGATTAGCATTAGAACAAACTAATTACATCACTTCTTTATCATTTATATATCTATCATATTTTTACTTTCCATATTTATACTATCTCAGCATAGTAAATTCAATATATGCTTATATCTGAGTTTAGCATCTAATTGGTCTGTTATATATCTTATTAACACCCTTGTTTAATTTCATTTCTATATACCCCTTTAATTAAAATCTAAGGTTAATGATAAGATCACCTTAGATCTAAATTTTAGGGTTAAATAGTAGGTTGCATCTCTCACCTCAAAATGTGGGCATCACAATGAGATTTATATAAGAATTCAAGCCTCATGAATAATAAATTTTAGATTTATGATAGAAAATAGTTTTTAAATTCTAAATGGTTTAGCATTTTTAGATTATGGGGGCTTGTATTCATTCCTACATTTAAAAACTACAAGTTAAAAATTTAGTTTTCATTTGATATTAATTAAATACATATACAAGGGGTATGATATTAATTAATGTTCATGTTTTTACATAGAAATTTCAAATTTAAAAAGTTTCAAAATTCAAAAATTTCAAAGTGCAAAGTTTCAAATAAAATCTAGACATATCTACAATGGTGTGATTCATCTTCATTTTTCAAGTGGGCCATATTAGAGTTTAGTGACATTCAATGTCTATGATTTAACTTTATTTATTATAATCGCCACATTTGGTGGCAAGGTTCTTTTAGTGGCAAATCTTCATTAATCCATGAATATTCCATTTTTCAAAATCTAGATTTGGCTATTTTTTCAAACCTGGAAAGAACACTGGGTCACCAAAAATTTTGGGTTGTATATATGATTTAGAGGTTGGCTCACATACCATTGATAACTAATTCCACAATTTTGACTAAAAATTGTCATGACATATAAGGACATTCTACACTATTTCACCAACATCTATTATACACCGTATATGACATATCTTGATCTAATATATTTCATAGATGATCAAGATTATAAATTTAACCCATCCCCAAAAAACTACATGGACTCAATGGTAGGGTGAAGATAATAGGCCATAGATAATAAACAAAATTGAAAGCCATCCATAGGGTTTGGGCACCATCTAAAGGGTCTAGACAACATCTAAATAGATTAGATGGCTTCCATAGGGCCTAGATGCCACCTAAAGTGTCTATATGGTGGTCAAATAGACTGGACAACATCTACAATATCTAGACATTATCCACTAGGCCTAGATAAAAACCACACAACTTGGATGGTGTCCATAGGATCTAAACACCATTCATAGACTCTAGATGGTGACTAGATAACTTGGATGGCATCCACAAGGTTTAGATGTCATCCATAGAGTTTGGATGGAGAATATACTATCTAGATGATGTTCACAGGTTCTAAACACCATCCACAAATTATAGATAGTGACTAGAACAAATAGAAAACGTCCATAGGGTGTGAATTCCATCCAAAAAGTTTGGATGGAAACTATATATACTAGATGGCATCCATAGGTTATGAATTCCCTCCACATACTCTAGATGGTGACCATACTCACTTGATAACATCCATATAGTTTGTATTCCATCTACATGGTCTAGATGGTGACTAGATAGCCTAGACAACATCCACATTCTCTAGACACCATCCATAGAATTTAGATGATGACTATATAAAATTAGATGGCATTCATATGGTTTGGATACCATCCATAATATTTTTGTGGTGACCAGGTAGAATGGATGACATCCATGGGGACTGGGTATCATCTATAAGTGTTGGGTGATGACCCAAAGTACTTAAAAGTGCTTGGCATTTTCTGGGACTCTAAATATAAGACACATAAAAAGGATGATTGATTACACAATACCAAAGTGGCAATCCACAACTTTTTTAACACAAAAAATTAATCAAGTTCATCGAGTGATAAATGTAAGAAATCAAACAAATTATCAATGACAAAGAGCATACTATCTTATATTGGGCATCCAATAGGAATATCCAATCAAAGTCAGCCTACACCCACACAAAATATAGGTACTAAATGATTTATAAAATTTATTTATTTGTAATAACTATTATTTAACATTTTAAGGATAATAGCAAAATCTTTATACATGCAGATCCCTCCACTAAGTGTGGTTTTCCAAATGAAATATTTAATCATAATATTATCTCACCATTTGAATACATACCTAAATATGGCATGGTTGTGGTGAATGACAAACTATATGATATGATATAAACATTAAAATAAACTTATACATATCATAAAACAACTTCTATGGCAAATAAAAATCCCCAATTTTTACCAATGAAGAGAAGACTTGAGGGCATTCCAGATGATGAGATCAATATAGAACACCAAAGTACTTAGAAATATGAGTGAAGAAAGAGAAGTAGATGGATAATTGAAAGGTCTTTTAAGTTGCACTGGGTAGCAAAATTTCATTTCATTAAACTAGTAGAGCCAAAAAATAGTATTGATATGCCAACTAAATGTAAATGCATAATATGTTCTTGGAAATTAGGAAAGGATATTGCTGGGATGAATGATTATTCTATAGCTATGAAGCTAGTATGTGTTAGAATTGATGGTGAAATAGTAATGAAGGGGAACATAAATGGTTTGTGTGTTTGACTATATACAACAATCGCCCCATATATAATTTAAATTCATTACATGGCCCACAAAATGAATCTTGTATATAAAATTGTAAGTACATTTGAAAATGTTGAAATGTGGAGGAACTTATGCATGATTTACATGCTTATATGTCAAGCAGTCCTAAATTTTTTTTAGAGTTTCATAAATTTGTAGTTGTGGTAATTGATGGTAAAAATATTATAAAATATAATGATATAATATGGATTTCCCTATATGATTATTCATGTATATTTTTGAAGAATATCCATCACTGGTAAGTTTCATGTTTAAATATTGTATGAAAGTTGACAAGGTAAAAGATCTATTATACTATTTAACAAATTTGAAAATGCTTTTGACACTATATGGTATTCTTCAAATTTTTAATGAAATAAATTATTTTATGAAACATTCTCTCTCTCTATATATATATATATAGACTTCATACTTTGAGAAAATGAGTTTGTCAATCTCTTGATGTCTTGTAATTGGACCAAAATATTTTTAAGCTTACTATTTTTATTAGTTGGAAAACTTTAATAGATATTAATGATCCAAAATCCTATTTGAAATTCAATATTCATGATCATCTTTATATATTCATGAATGGAAATTAAATACCACTTCACACATTCCAAAAATGAGTTGATTGTGTAAGATCAGGAATTGAAGAAGTCCCTATAGCATGTATGCTTTAAAAAACTATGATAATGAAAACATGGATAAATTTGAGAAAGATAATTTATATCTTGCTTATATAAATTGGAGAATAGTTTCAAAGGGATGATTTTATTGAATCCATGGCAGTGGTGAATCCCATATTTTGGAGAGCTGAAGATGGTAACAAAAAAAACAATACTTTATTTTTTAGATATATGGGAACTCTTATTAAACATTTTTTGAAGTCTATAAATATCAATGGATTTGAAATTCTAGGTATTTTTTGAAAATATTTATTGAAAACATAGTCTACTCGTTTTGGATTCACAATGATTTATCAATACAAGAGTCTAAAGGAGCCAACTAAAAGTGGTGCTATTACAAGGCTTTGGAAAAAAATGTATCCCAGTACCATCCAACAAGAATATACAAGTGAATTTGATTGTATGAAATCTTCCAAACAATTATTTTGGGTTCTATAGAATATTAAAGTGTCTTTAGTACATTATCTTTTATTAAATCAAAACTTTGTAATAGATTGGATATAATCTAGACACATGTTTGAGATTATATGTTTCACGTTATCTAGTGGATGCATTTCCCTATGATAGAGAACTTTAAATTTGGAATTCACTTAGTCAAAGAAGAGGAGTTACCAATACAATAAATGACATATCTAATCTAGATATTGAGACTTTATTTGCATTAGATACAATACATACAAAAGACAATTATGAAGAAAATGCTACTCAAAAACTATTTCAACTCCCTGAATATTAGTATGTAACCTTAAACATTCAATTCTGTAATTGATTTTAATTTTATTATTTGTATCAAAAATCATGGAAAATTTTCTATTATGTAATTTTTAAAAATTCAAAAATTATGTTATTATATTATTTTCAAATATTTGTATTATATTTCAATTATTTAAAATTCAAGCTTTGTTAAACAATATATTCAAGATATATGTACAAAAAATATTTATTTCACAACATGAATTTATTGTGTCATCATCTCATGTGGTGTCAATATTTCACATCAATGAATTATGATATTATCACTATACATATTAAATAGTAAATATCTAAAATTAACAGAATAAAGACTTATATTTAAATTTTCAATTTTTCATTTACAATATAAACTTTATAGTTTCAACATAACATATATAAAAATGCACAGAATAAACTTATAATGGATAGAATGCACAAAATAAAATATAAATAGAGACTTAAAAACTTTAATTTACAATATAAAATTTCTAGTTTCAACATAACATATATAAATATGCACAAAATAAACTTATCATGGATAAAATTTCTAGAATAAATATAAATAAATACTTATATTTAAATTTGCAAACTTTAATTTACAATATTAAATTTCAAAGTTTCAAGCTTCAACATAACATATATAAAAACATCAATTACAAATTCCTTGACCCATTTTCATTAAATAGAGATAAATGCATTGAATAAATATCATTCCACATGAGTTCTAGTTTTTTATTTAGATGTGGATGTTTCTACCTTGACTTCCCCCTTCCTTGAATCCAAATGTAAAACACCTTCTCTAAAAATATCCTCGATTGTAGCATTAATATTTGTAATTATTGATCTTTCCTCATGTGGTGCATCTCCTACAATAGGATAGAGAGATATGCATATATTTTCTCCTTAAATAACATATAGATACATTACATCCTCTCTGATTAACCTCTTGAATGTGTTATTCTATTTTTTAACTAGCACAAGTTTTTCTTTAAATACAGTTACTACATTTAAGCTTTTTCTCACCTTTTCCAAATAAATATTCAGTACTTGTGCTTCATTCTTAAGGTTATTATATTTTGACTAAAATTTGGAAAATAAATTTGGTTAGATAAAAATTACAAAATTGTGATAAAAATGGATAAATAAGTAATTACTTACCAAAGCTTTATCCCTCTATGCATTGGCAAGGCGATTAAAATTTTGGTCTCTTGCCCATTTATTGTAATAAGCATGTGCCTCTACATTCAAATTTTCCAATCTATTAATCATAATATCTAAAATATTATCATTATAGGGATTTTCCACCAAAATGGATCCCGATTTAGCTTGATTGACTAACACATCAATTTTGAACTGATCATTTTAAACCAGAGAATATAAAGAATATCTTTAAGAATGGTTATGATAACGCTCATTAATTTATTTTACCAAACCCTTTACCTAAATCTCCCATTATCTCAAAACTTTCAAATAAATTTGTAAAATGTCATCTAACAAAAAAACAACATTATCTGCAATAAGATTGATCAATGGAAAGGATGTCAATTCATCAAGAGATTGCTCCTCATCATTGCATGGTCCAGGTGGTGAACTAGAATAACCACATCTAACTATTTTTCTAGAGATTAGATTTAAGATCCATGAAGAATATTGTGCACATCAAATCTATCTATAGGCATGGATTTAATAACCTCAAGGAAAGAATCATCAATATTAATTTTATACAAAAGTGTTGTGGCACCACCAAACACTCCACCCATAGAAAAATTGGGGAATTCTAAGGTTTCTATATACAAATTTGCTCCCCTACTACCCATTGGCATTTGTAAATTCTTCCCCCTAATCTATGTATCATGGGGGGGGGGGGGGGGGGGGAGGTGGCATATTAATTATCAATGAGTGTTTCCCTAAAATATGAAATGCCATCACTAATCAATAAACAAACTTCATCAAAATTAGATGTAAATTAACCTAAAGGTCAGACAATAGACTTAGGATCCATACTCTAATTTTTCAACATGTATTGTTTTGATGGATGTGTTGTAAAAAAAATCCAAACCTTAAATTTTTGTCAAGCACTCAAATTCTCATACAATTAAAAATTAAATTTAACATATTGAATTACATACGATGTAAAAATAACATAATTGTAAACATGAAGTTAAATACCTTGCATGGGAGGTAAATGTTTCATAGGTTGATGACCAATGTTTTCAATGCCAAACACCACTATGAAATGACAAGAAACATTCATAATTATAATTTTTGTAATGTTACATAAAATTTCAATAAAATTTTAAACTTGGATTTAAGGCTAGGGATGTGCCTAAAGGGCCTAGCTGATGTACAATAAAAGGAAAGATAGATCTATGTATCTTCTTATGACATATCAATGGTATCACCACCATAGAATCTATATCATTACCCCTATCAGACTAAGAATCCCTAGAGCCCTTGATGGGATGGTATTTATTCAGTGAAGCTTCTCTTCTAGATTGAAACACAAATTCCCTTTTCTATTACAAAGAAACATATATAATTAATTTCATATTTGAATTGTAATAAGCTTATAACATGATAACTTAATGAATTATAAGTACACTTTAAACTTACCTCCATATCTACAAGGGCCACTGAATTAGATTTCATATTTTCATGGAATATTGTGGGAATAGTTGTTCCCCTCATCTCTTGGTATACCTTGTAGTATAAACCTAATATATAATTAGAAATGAATATTTTTTAACTGTCACTTTGAAAGGTACAATCCTAATCATTTCTTATCTTATTGGTAATGAATGTACACCAATTGAATTATTTTCCTTCAAGAGAATAGATAATGTATGCTACAACCTAGAAGGGGATATCTATAAGTCTTCCTTGTGAAACAATCCTCCTCTAGAAAAATTCATTGATGGCTTCTAGATATGGGTTTGTTATATTATAAACTAAAATAACCCTTATTAAATGATTATGGGTGCTTGCAATGGAAGAAAAAAATATTTTTAATCTTTAATTGAGACATTTAATTTCAAATTTCATACATAAAACATTAAATATTAATTAATGAAAAAAAGATAAAGATTATGTATCGAGTTAGATATATCTATAAATAAGTGATTTTTGAGATAAATTTTATCTTTATTAGGAAAATAGTTTTCATGGTCATAGGCTTGACATTTTTGTGTGGCATTCCTAACAATCACATGATATATAAAATAATGATGCCAAAAAAAATAGTCTGAGAGTCAAGGCTCAAATAAAACTTTCCAATAGAAGGTTTGTAACTATAAATAATAATGTTAAGTAAATTGGTGTCTATCTCATAGCGGGGCATGTAAATAAGGCTTTTTATATAAAATCAATCGATCCAATAATTTTAAGTGTTTTCATCTTCTATAATCCTTAATATTTTTTGGAAAATAATATTGTGGTAGACAAACTTATGAATAGGTGCAAAATATATGGGGTTGGAAGTCATTAGGATTAAGAATAGAGTATGAGTTATGGTGTAGAGGTCTAGAGGATGAGATAGGTTTGGGATATACATATGATAAAAATGAATAAAATATAAGGGGTGAGGGATATATATAGGGCTCAGTCACTCCCCCATATATCTCCAACACCATTCACACCCTCTATATGGATTACACACATTCTAGACATCATCCATGGACTATTGATGCTTTCCACTCCCTCTACACATTATCCATGTTCTCTAGATGTCATCCATGAGTTTTGGATGTTTTATAGCACATTTGGATGGAATTAAATAGATCTAGATATTGTCCACATGGTTTAGAAACCATCCACATGATTTGGATGGTGCCCATGAGTTTTAGATTCCATCTACCCCCTCTAGATAGGGTCCACTAGGTTTGGACATCATCCACAAGCTATAAATGGCATACACAAGCTTTAAATGGTGTCAATGAAATTTATAAATTATCCATGCCATTTTGATGGCATCCATGGAATATATACATTATCCATGGGCTCTAGAAATTATCTATGTGCTCGAGATAGGATCCACACCTTCTGAATGGCATCCACTTATTCTGGACACTATCTAGTAGGTCTGATAGACTCTACATGCCATACAAAATATTTTTACAATGTTTAAAACTAATTTATGTCATTTATAGGGCATGGACACCATCTAAAATGTGTGAACAAGGTCTCAAGCTAGTGGCCATTGTCTAGATCCCATGAAGACCATCTAGAGCTTGTGTATGGCATCTAGAGGGCATGGGCATCATCGAAATCAGGTAGACATAATTCATATCCCATGTATAATTTACACTATGATTGGATTTTTTTGAAATCACAACCACTAATATGGGGGTGAATTAGTGTGAAAATTTTTCATTCAAATCCATATGCCATTCATTAACCTTTCAAACTAATAGAGTAATCAAACAATGCATAAAGAATCAATCATATAGATAAGAAGTAAGATAATAAAACATGAACACAATAGATATGTTGGAATAAATCATGGGGGATAAAACCCACTAAAACACCACTTAGACTATTGTCTTATAATCAATGGATCAACATTTAGTGAGGCACTAACCCCTCACTAATCAAGCACCAACTCAAATAGTCCTTTAGAAAACTCCAACTTGCAAGGAGAATCTAACCCCATAAGTGACTTGGCACTAACCTATCCACTTCAAGGAAACTTATTCAATCTCCAACCTATAAGGTAGATCCAAATCCCTCTTGACTAAGCACTAACTCAGCCAAGACAATCTTGATCCCCTTAAGACACCTTATTACTCAACCAACAGATGGTGACCTCTTCTTCAGATTTTTTATCTTCTCTATTTGAAGTACACTCAATTTAATACATGTATGAAACACATTTTATGTATATTTATGTAATATCAATAGGCCATCAAATTATTCATCTCTTCTCAACCTTCTACCCATCTCAAGCAGTCTTCTAGGCTCATTCGCTCAATATGCCTCTTACTAGGCTCATTAGGTCAACTATCCTTTCCATCCAAATGCATAATATATGTTATATGTTCATAATATTTTATATTCCATATTTTTATGGTCTTCCATACCCATATTCTACTCTTAAAGGTGATATTTTATTCATTTTCACTTTCATTTTTTTATCTTACTCAAATAGGCCTATTATGCCTTGTATTTATACCAAACACTTGATCTTACACATCTTGGTCAACCAAGAATATTTCCATAGATGTATAAAAATTTTAATAGGTCATTAAAAATGTTTAATAAGATAAAAATTCACTACATAAGTCGTCCAAACTCATTTTAGAACTTAATCTCTTATTAGGCCTACTTAGAGACCTAATGCATTAGGTCTTCTCAACCACATGTTACACTTGGACCATCTTGGAATAAATTGAGCATATAAAATGAATTAAAAAATAACATACACCTCCAATATACCTTTTATAACATCCAATTTTCTCCATACCACATTTTACTCCAAATCACTCATTGAACCACACTATTAAACCTACTTGCCATTAGCCCTTCACATATAGAAACAGTCTACCTTACATAACTAAAGCATGAAATAAATTTTCCCATATAACCATATGATAAAATAACATTAAAATATCCTTAATTACCTCATGGTAATCACAAAGTCAATTATATTTCACAAAACATTTCATAAGACCTAAAACTACCAACTTTCATATGCTCACTCAGAACTATTTGATTGCTACAAAACACAGTCATAAAAAATTATCTATCCAAACTTGAATATGGAATTATCATGAATAATAATACATTATAATAAAAAATTTAGACCTACATAAAATCTTCACAAACAATTTATTCTTCAAATCTGGGCAAAACACTCCAAACACATCTTTATTAGATGACTACCTAGATCTGCCAATAAGCTTATCAACACAGTCATGATAAGTGTTATCTTTAGCTATTGTAATGATACTTAAAACAATTATAATTCACATTTATAGTTTTTATATAACCTATATATCATCATAATATATATACATATATATATATATATATATATATATATATATATATATGTCATTGGTTTTGGTGTCAACCATCGATCTTACAGACCAATTTCTTAAGTCTTTCTCTCACAGTGCTTACACAGCCAGATAAGCCATTTTGAATTTAATATCTCAACTCCTTAAAGTGAATTTACACATTATATAAAACATGTGTATATTACATACATATAAATAAAAAATTTAAAGAGAATTGGATATATTTAATCATATCAAAGAGTCTCAAATTCTTCACTTCATCTTGCATACCTAGAACAATCAATTTGTCTTAAGAACTAGTCATGGTGAACATGACTTAAAACACTTGTATAAAAATTTAAATGAAATTATAATGAATTAAAAATATATTTTAATATCATTATCACATATTAAAACACTAATATATAGATTTCTAATAGAAAATGTGGAAAATATAGGCTAATCTCTAAAACATACACCTTCACTATCTCAACTCACTCAAACAGGTCATTTTTTGAATACCATTTTCAATGTTTTTAATTAAATCCAAGGCATATAATCAATATTGAAATTAGTTGTAGGTATTTAAAAACAACCTCAAGTAATTATATTCATTCCTAATCCACTTCAACCAATCCCTAAATGTATTCTCACGCTGACTGACTTTTCTCATTTAAAAAAATAACACCAAAATAGTTGACACAAAGGATATAACTTTTAAAAATAACACCATATAAAAAAATATGTCTTAATCCTCAACTTCCATTGATTTTCATTCTTTGACCTGGTCAGCCTTTCCTGTTATACCAAATTTATGAGAAACAAGGGTTTTTCTATGGGTTCCACTTACTGTCCTAAAAAACTAGTACCACCTAGATATTAATTAGGGAGTCTTGTACCACCTATAATCATCAAACTATCCTTACCAATCCATTTTGGTCCATTTACAACAATATTTTCTTTATCATGTCATTAAGAGGGTTTTGAGAGGGTTTAATACGTGTTCTTGTGTTAACATTTATTCATACAATATTGAACCTCAAATGAAAAACTAATTCTTGTATATATTATATAGGACCTTTCCCCATATCTCCTCAAAGACTCAAGACACCATTCAAAGTTACATGTTCTAATGAGCATCAAAATTTCCTTCTCAGGTACTCATTTCTTCATTTTACATACATAGGAGATTTTCAAACTCATTTTATTCCATTATCCTTCAACTAAAGCCTTGAAACTAAGTAAAAATTCATGAATAAAAATATTGAACCTATATAAAAACTAAAATGAGATCTATCACCTTGGAAATTGACTTTGACCCCTCATTAGGCTATACTAAGTCTCTTCACACACTAGACCTAGAACTACTAGTCATGATTAGACCTTGAACATACCTTGAAATCCTATTATAAGAATCTCAATAACTCATCAACATGTTATAACATTGAAATTTGAACCTTCAATCTCATATATATTCATATCACTACCAACAAGCCTATACAAGCCATATTCATGCTCAAAGACTAATTCATCTCACAACCCTACTATGCATCATACCATTTTGATATCTTCAAGACACCTAATGTATCTCACTAATAACCCATAGATATTTGAGATAGGATGAAAATCATCTCCCGTATTTCTCCTTTAACCAAGTCTCCTTAGACCATATAGGCCACTACCCAAGACTGAGCTAGCTTTCTTTGAACACACAAGACATCACACTTCCTTTGACATCAAAGACCTCAAGAATATGAATTAAAGACAACTCTCACTTTGAAATCAATAATAGGATAAAACACATGAAATCAATGAAAATTTTCAATAGATTCTATTTAGACCTAGAGTCTAGACTTTAGAAAATGGTGCATATGATTCACCTTCCCAAAGAAACTACTTTCCCTTTTATTTGCCTCCATTTTGAAATTGGATTTTCAATATTCATCAAAAAATTACATAGGGATTTTCCCTACATGTGCTTTAAAAAATCCTACTTGGTGTTTCCATTTTAAAGAGCCATATTTGGTGATTTCACCCTTTAATTATTCTACAAAGTACTTTACATGTTCAAATGAGAGTTGTACCATACAATCTTTCCAACTCAAGTGATTTCACTAGTTTTCAAATTGAGACTTTATCAATCTCAATTTTCCATAGATTCGACATTTTTAAATGATTCAAAAAGGATTAATGCGCACACTTCTCTAATTTCAAGTTATATAACAACTATATTGCATACTCTTTCAGGTGTATTATTTCCTTGTTCTCTTTTTAAATTTTCAAAGTTTCAAGTTATAGATTTTTAAATTTCAAATATAGATAATAACTAATTTAAGTGAAAATTTTTCATATTTTATATATTTATATTTTATAATCAAGATTCACATCAAAAAAAATGTGTATACACATTTAGGTTTGCATCTATGTTACTCTAGCAATTTCACTTGATTGTATCACTAGAAAAAAGGAATTCGGTGGCAACAAATGTGGACACTCAAATTTAATCTATAAGTGCTTGAAATTTTTTAATATTTACATCCTTACCATGCTTATTCTATTCACCATTTTTTTTTAAATCTCTATGAGATTCTTTGTTTTTTCACTTATTGCCTTTTAAATAATAGAAACATCATTCAAACATCCCTATTCTTCTTAAAAACTCCTATCATCTAGATTATAATAGTCTTTATCCTTCTGGGATAAGATCAAATTAAGAAAACATGGTTATATTGAAACCTTGTCAACTAGTGTGGACTTGTCCTCTATGCTCCAATGATAAATTTTCAAATTTGAGAATTTTTGTATTAACCCTATTATAGTGTGGCCTTATCACCTATTTTGGCCTTGTCCTCCATGCTCCAATGGTAACTTTTAAAATTTGAGGCATATTGTATTAAACCTCCTAAAATTTTAGCAAGGTCAATTAAAAAAATATTTTAAATATTCCTCCATATAATCACATCAATTCATTTCAAAGCATCATCTATCAATAATTTAGTAATTAAAATACATATTAAACATAAGATAAATTTTTTTTCTAATTCCAATCTATTATATTTTAAAAATCATAGGCAAAGGCATACATTATTTTATTATATCTCAAGGGCACTCATTATCAATCGTACAATTCAATATATCTAGTATCATACATTTATAAAAATATCGATATTCACACACTCACTCTAGGAGGGAAAACTACATTAGACTAAGGCCCTTTTAGGTATGTAGGTATCACTCAAATTACATCATTTTTTTTTAAAGATAGTTTAGTTATTCCCCTTTCCCTAATCTTCAATTTATATTTGATATGTATTTGGTTTTATTGTGTAGGAAATAAGGTTTGGATTTTTTAGGTCTTCCACATGGTAAAATTGCATACATAGTTAATTAGTAAACCCTCTCTAATAGCCATAGGTACTCAAATCAGAAAATCAATCACAAAATCAACTAAGACATGGACATAATAAATAGATAAATCCATAGTATATCCCTATCCTCTTAATGTTTCCTTGTACCAATAAAATTTTAAATTCTTTTCTCAACTATGACATAGTTCATAGGTATTTTTAGTCTGTTTTCATCAGTAGTAGGTAATAAATTAAATCCAAGCTTATCCATTGGCTCACCACCAACTTCATTAACAATAATAACTTCATTTTTTATATCATAATTATTAAAATTATGTGGGTTAGGTCTATTATTATTAATATTAGGATCACCACAACCTCTACCTTTATTTTTACTTCTACCTCTCCCTAGCTTGTTATGACCCAGGTTATTATTGTCATTAGAAACTCCTCTAGATCTTGTTATAACCATCCTAAAGAGTCATAATTTAAATATTAAGGTTGGATACAATTTTTTTTTTTAAATTCAAATTTACATAGAGTATAAACATGGATCTGATGCTAATGTAATAAACCAAAAAAAAAAGAGTCAAATAGAGGGCACCAACACACTACTTTAACTTAATGGCATCACAAGTCTCTAATTTTATTTAGAATTTAAATTAATAATATACCACAAATAATATTTTAAATTAAAACTCTTCTAAAGTTAGGTATTGTTGAGTGGACCCTATAATAAATTGTTTCATCCCTTATAAAAAATAAAGTTTGGGATATATAAGTGTGTCACCATATCCTTATAAATTTTGACCTAGATATTTTCCCAAAGCTATGTTTCTCATAAAAATAACTTAACAAGACTTAAAATTAAATTAATTTCCTTTTTATATTTAATTTATAGAGTCAAGTAAGGGTATAATGTATTTTTATATTCCACTCTTCCTTATTTTCTAACATTTAAACAATATTAACCAAGCATACTAATAATTAATAAAAAATATTTTTGTTTATAAAATATGATCTCACATCAAGTACATAAACCACATGATCCTAAATAATTTTTATTAATAAATGATTGTATCATTCCATCCTCACCACTTACTATATTTTTTGTAATCCTTTCAAACATATTTCTCATATATAGTCATGAATATTCTTAACACAACTATAGAAATTACTTAAAAAGAATCATTAACTAACTTTACTAATAATTCATAACATTATTAACCATTTTCCAATTACATTTATCATAAAATTATCCATACCTTTCATTGTGAGTTAATTTCATAAACATACTCCCACATTTTCATAGGTATGAAGTAACACAATAATTACTATTTTTTTTATTAATAAATCAAGGTTGGCACATGTATTAAAGGATTAGAGTTATTAATAAATAGTTCATACCATAAAGAAGTAAATAGAATAAGTGGAATTCAATTCTATCTAACCCAAATTAGTTTTTATTTGTTCTTAGGGTCACGACACCACAATAACATGCATTTACTATTCCACTATATAATAATAACCTTGGAAGAACTTGAGTAAAACATTTATTTACTAACCCTTCATTATTGTGCATCTTAATGGGATGAAATTCCATTTAGGTAAATATTATTAATTTGATTATAATAATTACTATGTACAAGTGTTTAAATAAAATATTGTTACAATAGAGAGATAAACTAACACATATAATTTAATGTAACTTAATACCAACCAAGAGATGTATAATTATGACTCTCTTATGAACAATAGATAATCATTTACTTATCTATCATGTCCATTTGTCCTTGATTCATAGATAAAATATTTTTGAAATAAGATAACCCACTTAATTAATTAAATATCACATTAATCAATACATCCATTTCATGAATAAAGTTATACATTTCATAATAATAAGTAATTTCAAAATAGTGAAACAAAATATGTATAGAAAAATTTAGAAGCCATACCACCCATAAATTGTGATAGTTGAAATAAAAGTAAAATAAATCAAAAATTAATAAAAAACATGCTTATTAAACCAAAATTTTGGAAATCACTATTTCAAATACCCAAATTCATCATCAAGTGTTCATGTAAACAACACCATCATCATGTAAAATCAATTCTAACAACAATGAGTTATTTTTATTTAAACAAGCCTATAATATTAATATAAGTTATATATTCTTCTAGGATAAATGTGTTGATATATCAAAATAATAAATAATAAAACCAACTATGTTTCCACATTAATCCATTATCAATGGCCACAATCACATCATTTCCTTATTTTCACTCTAACAGAGTACCAAATAAAACTTATGCAATTCAAGTAATATTTCACAAACTTAACTGATAATATAGACCTTACCCAAATCAACCAAGAAAATAGATAATTAATGATAGATATAATTCTATGTGGAACATGAAGATATCATCTCAATAAAATTATAGTCAACATGTTAACTCTGTAAATCCATAATGATAACATATTTGAAGTTTCAAAATTTAGACTCATGACCAACATAGATTCAATGATTATATAGTTATCATATTTCTATAACAAGCTTCCAAATAATCATTTAATAATTATTAAAATCATAATTCTAATAAATTTATAACCCTTCAAATGGTTTTAAAATGATAGTTAATATCAAAAATAAAAGACCCAAGCTGAGAATACACAACTAGCATACAAACATAGAGAATTCACAACCAACATAAAAACCAAATGGAAAAAACATAGAATGTAGAACTAATTTACATAATTATTTTTTCAAATAAATAACACTAAATAATTATTATTATAGTCCTTAAACTCAGGCAACCATAATTAAAAAATTTCAACAAGTTTTATAACCTAGAAATCAATAATGCATGCTTATAACCCAAATGCCTTTTTTGTTATGAAACTAATGTAATAACATATTCAAGATCCTAATTAATGAATAAATATTGTCCTTAAAAAAAAATTATAACAATCAAGTAATCCAAATAAAAATGATTCACCATGCATATACATCTATCATGCTTACAAAATTATAATGACATGAACCTAATGGTTCACAATAAAGATTCAAACCAAACATAGTTATGTATTCCACTACTACTATCAATATATTTCAAATGAGTATCTAGGATCTAATGTTATAAATCATAAAACCATAACTAAAATATTTTCTTAGCATAATTTCAACAAATGTGAATTCAAAATGTAATCTTAAACAAGATACTCATCCCTTTTGAATCTAAATAGGGTTTTCATTAAAAATTATGCATAGCCATGTAATAACCTTGGAATATTAAATCAACCATCTAACATATTGACAAATACTGATTATAAATAAACTTTGTGATATAAACAAGAAAATTTAGATATCAAATACAAAGTAAATAACACAATTGGGTGTAATAACAAGCTTGACTCCCAACAAATCATTTCCAACATTACTCTATGAATGAAAAGATGTCATTAATACCATATGCAATTGAATTTAATAACACTTAGAGTGGAAAAAACCAACATAAAAAACCTTATTATCCCAATATTAATGGTCATATCCACCCCATCCATTAGTTTAATGGTGGAGCCTGACTTACAAGGTGGTGGCAAGAGTTTCCAAGTTTCCATAACCACACAATACACCTAACAATAAAACCCTAAACACCAAGCATTTTAACACAAACCCTAAGTTTTTATGACATGGATGTAAGTTATCATAGCTATCCATAAAAGATATATGTCATGAACACTTAGTGTTCGTTCTACATACAAGATTTGAGTCATAATCAAAAACCCCAAAAAAATTCAAATAAAATTTGTAACACAACCCAATGCAAAGGATGCAAATGACATTGAGAAAAATATACATGCATATCACATTATGAATAAAACACTAATTTATTCTAGTATTAACATTTATTATAATTCCCTTGCTTAAAATAAATAAAAAACAAAACCCAATATAAAAGTTACTTGCTGGAATTGTTCACAATCTGCTTTCTCCTTGATTTTTCCATGTTAAAGATTTTATTTTCTTTCTGTGATTATTTTTTAAATTTTAATTCTTTTTGTGTCCCTATCCCATGTAAAATTTAGTCCTTAAACCCCTTAAATTTTTTAAGATAAAATAGAATATATCAGGTCATGGTTTAACAAGATGAAGGCAATAACTCCTTTTTCCCCCACACCCCCCATTTCTTCTATAAAACTTATAGTCTACCCACTAATAGTCTCCAAATTGATATTACCACACAATCCATCAAAGAACATGAGGCTACTAGTGTTATAACAAGCTCCCAAAATTTCACAATAATAATTAGGGTTCCTGTCGAGCTCACACAACTCTCAACAAAACAAACCTATCAAAAGAAAGAACTAAAACTAAGCTTCAAAAATAATGCCATCGACCACCGAACCCTAAGTCAACCATGAATCATATAATTTCCACACATACAATGGATATGGGTCTAAATACCATCATTTTCAATTATCTAATGATATTCAAATAATTTTAGTTGATAGACTAAGAATTGACAAAGACTAAGCATATTACCACAACAAGCCAAATAAATTAACATAAGTCTATAAAAAATGGTATCCAAGACTTTACAAAAGGTGATAGTCATAATAGAGTAAGATGAAACCAAATATTATGATTCCAAAGCATGGGAGATAATACAATTTCCAAACATGCATGTGTATCACATGAAGTGACACCCATACAAGTACAAACTTGATCAAATCTAATTACATCTTATGAATCCAATAAAAAATAGGTTCCAAAAATAATGGAAAACCAACTAAAATAGATCAAAGTGATGTCATAAGATAATAAATATATTTAATAATCAATTAAATCAAAATAATAAGGAAAATATGACTGAAACAACACTCAATATTTGCACTCAAACTAAAGATAAATGAATAAAAGGAACTTCAACAATCAATAAATATACTAAAAAAGTAGTGGTTATTTTTCAAACTTATGCATCATGTTCTTATTTTTAGGTTTTAACCAATTTTACACACACACAACCCTATTTTACAAGCTCCATAAATTAAACCTAACTCATTTTAGTTACTACAATCATGAAGAGAAAACATCAATAGTATCTGAACAAATTATAACATATATGTTCATTAATGAATAGAAACTAAGATAAAACATCATAATCATTATAGTAATATAATCAATTGAAAAATTATAATATATGAATCATGTCCATGATATAATAATCATATAATCAAAACAACATATAATATGACATGAAAATGTTAATATAAGTGATCCATAGTTTTAATTGGTTCCATAATTGGGTCATGACATCCTTTCCCACTTAAAAAGGAGTCATCCTAATGACTAATAAAATATTTATAGGTAATGTTTCCTAAAAATACCTGCATCTTCCCACATAGCACTCCTTTCACTAAGTTGGTCCCACTATATTAATACATGTTAATGTCTCTACTTTGTAGCCTAACACTATAATCGTCCAAGATCTTCACTAGTTTTAATTACATCTTATACTCTTCTGTAAACTAAATCTTTTTCCAAACCAAAATATGATTAGTATAAGATATCTATTTCATTAGTAAAACAACATTAAAAACATCATTAATCCTATATATAAAATACGGAAGGGCTAGTTGATAGGAAATAAGACTAATCTTTTCCACAATATCAAATAGTCTAACAAAGAGTGGAGCTAATTTAGAAGACTTATTAAACTTTTTTGATGTCTAATTCATAAAAATACCTTATCACCCAAACTAAAGTATCGATACATTTTATTCTAATTTATGTAACTCTTTTGCAAATCAGAGGCATTTTTTTAATTTTAAAAAATAAGAGCTAGCTGCTTATTATATTCCTGAAGTATACCAAGTCCAAAAATAACCTTGTTCACTAAGTTATTGCATCTAAGTAGAGTTGGACATTTATGGCCAAACAAAGCTTCAAAAGGAGTCATTTTAATTACAGAATTATAGGAGATATTATAATCAAACTCAACTAGATGGAAAAAATATTCCCACTTAGTCTATTGATCCATACCATACATTTTCCATGCATCCTCAACCACTTTATTTAGTATTTCAATTTGACCATATGTTTTTGAGTAGTATGTATAAATTAAATTCAAGTATGTTCTATATGTCATAGTTAAATTTTTCCAAAACCTTGATGTGAAAATTTTATATCTATCAAAGATGATCACTTTTGTCATGCCATGAAACCAAAAAAAATATTTTATGAACATTTTTACAAAAAAAACATGATTATTTATATTTCTAGCAATAAAATGACCAACATTCATCAACTTATCAATTAATACTAGAATGGTATCATGTTTTTTCAAGATTTAGGTAGCCCAAAAATAAAATCAAGTGAGATTACAACCCACTTATCCTTTGGTACTTCATGAGGATACAATAATCCCTCAAGGTGGTAATGTTTAACTTTAACATAATGGTAGTCTAAATATTTAGAAAAAAATCAATGACATTATGTTTCATACTAGACTAGAAATAGTACCTTTAACTCATGTGTCATCTTCCTAACACCCATATGAGCATAATGAGGTGTTATATGCACTTATTTTAAAACTTGACTTCGTAAGTCCCTAGATTTAGGTATACAAAATCCTTTTTTATGCTGAGTAAATCCATATTTACCCATAAAAAAATATAAAATACATATCAATATGCTAATTAGCCAAAAATGCTCTTAACTCATTGTAATATTCATAAAAGAATTGTTTTAACACAACATTTATGAAATTAGTCTTTATTACATATAACACAACAAGGTATGTGCATTATTTGAGTGCATTAGCAACATGATTTTACTTAACCTTGACATAGGAAATAATCATATCAAAATTCATTACAAATTTTAGCCATCTATGTTGGCATGCTTTAAAATCATCCTAAGAAAACAAGTGTTCCAATATGTGGTGATCAGATTTCACTTTGAATTATTTACCCAACATAAAATGCTTCCACTATTTCAAAGCATGTATTATGTAATTAAGATCCATATCATGCATAGGATAGTTATTCCTACATTTCATAAGCTTTAATGACTCATATGCCACTACCTTACCATCTTAGATTAAAATGTCACCAAAACCTTTCTTGGAAGCATCTACCCAAATTTCAAAATTACCATTTGGATTAGGGATGACAAGTATAAGTGTTTTAGTTAATAAAATCCTTAATTTTCTAAAATCCTCCTCATAAAGAGATATCCACACAAAATCATTACCCTTTCACTACAAAGAAGTGATAGGATTGGCTATGCTATAAAAAATTTCCATAAATTTACTAGTATTATCCATCCAAGCCCATAAAACTATGTACTTCATGTACATTAGTATGGGTAGTCTAATCTTGTATAGATTTAATATTTGATATATACAATGATACCATCCATAGAGATCATGTTCTATAAATAATGTATTTTTGGTTGAAAGAAAACATAATTATGAATATTTATGCACAACTTATGTTGCCTTAGTCTTTTTAAGACTAATCTCAAGTGTTGTTCAT